>JAODAL010062159.1:0-19902 GCA_025379985.1 Phyllomedusa bahiana | reverse complement strand
AGGCGGGGCCGGCAAGATCCAAGACGAGAGGACTGTAAAGCAGGAACTAGGCACATTACTCAAGCAGTGAACTACAGGCTTGAGGAGTTTATATAGGAACCAAGAACAGGAAACAGGAAACAAGATGGCACCCAGCTGAAACACAATCCACCATCTTGACTGAGGGCAAACTTAAGGGCAACAAGTTAGCAAGTTCCAAAATATAGCAGGAGATTCCTGACATTACACCCACCTCAACAGCGGCCTCTGGACGATACCTGACTTGGATTCTCCGGATGTCTCTGATGAAATTGTTTTATCAGTCGAGGAGCATTAATGTTACTTACAGGTTCCCACAAATTTTCTTCAGACCCATAACCTTGCCACTTAATAAGGTATTGTAGCTGGTTCCTGAAAATTCTGGCGTCCAAGATTAGCTCTACGACGAACTGCTCTTGAGCATCAATCTCCACTGCATCAGAAGGAGAGGGAACACGTCCTAGAAAAGGGTTGGACACGACAGGTTTTAGCAGAGACACATGAAACACAGGATGGATCTTCATAGATTGTGGGAGTTTGAGCCAAACAGCTACTAGACTGATTATCTTGATGATCTTATATGGCCCGACAAACTTCTGTCCCAGTTTTGGTGAAGGAAATCTTAGTTTCAAATTTCTGGTGGTAAGCCATACCTTATCCCCCACTTTGAAAGTTGGTGCTGGTTTGCAACGTTTATCTGCCATCTTCTTATAATTTTCTTGAGCCCTCTCTAGTGTTCCTTTAGAAGCCGTAAATTTGCTGTAATGCAGAGATCCTTTCCGAAAGCAGCTTGAATATGTGGAACAGCGGGGAATTTGGGAAGAATATTTGGATGGTATCCCAAATTTGCAAAGAAAGGAGTCTTTTTGGTAGAAGCATTTTGGGAATTATTGTATGAAAATTCAGCCACAGGAAGCAGATCAATCCAATCATCTTGTAAATGACAAATATAACATCGCAGGTACTGTTCCAAGGTCTGATTCGTGCGTTCAGTCTGTCCATTAGATTGTGGGTGAAATGCGGTTGACAGATTAATATTAATATCCAGTGCTGAACAAAAACTTCGCCAAAATTTGGATGTAAACTGCACCCCACGATCCGAGATAAATTTATCAGGGACTCTATGAAGATGAAATACATTCTGAATTATGAGATCCGCTGTGTCTTTAGTAGGGTAGGCCGGTACATGGAATGAAATGTGCAGCATTGGTGAGTTGGTCAACTACCACGAGAATCGTATTTTTCCCCTTAGAGGTAGGTAGATCTACAATGAAGTCCATGGAAATAGAACCCCAGGGGCGAGAGAGGACCGGCAAAGGCTGTAACAAACCTGAGGGTGAAGAACGTGGAGTCTTGCAACTAGCAACAGAAGTCACATGATGTTACATACTTCTTTACAACCTGTAGATAATTGGGCCACCAAAAGAATCAGGATAAAAATTCCTGCTCTTCTGCACTCCTTTGTGACCCGCAATCTTGGAATCGGGGCTAGCCTCAAAATCTTCAGTCTTATTGTTTCAGGTATATAAAGCTGCTGCCCATTTTTCCACACTTTTTTTTAAGTCAACTGTACACATTGGTGGGGGGAGAGTAAGATCAGTGCATGGGCCCTGTAACTCTGGAGGGGGATCCTCGGGGACCCCGAAGGGCAAGGCATAACCCACACCCAGGGAGGGAATCAAAGGGGTCCCGGTATTCACCAAAAGCCCGCCCAAAGGGGGATGGACTTGCTGCGGGGGGAGTCCACCAGGTCACTACCACTGGCGGGGGTTTCCCTGCGGTGGCACCAAAGGGAAAGGTGAGGAACAAAATCGGAATCAGGCTCGTAGTCGGGGACACAGGGGGCAGGGCAGGCGGCTGGGGTTCGTGGACTAACAGGCAGAGGGTTTGGGCAGGGGGCAGGTTCGGGTCATAAACGTAAGCAAACGGGTTGGGTACACGGTGGGCAAGACAAGCTTTTCTGGAACCTTTCCAGTAGGCAGGGCCTAAGAACCGCAACCCCGGAAGGGGCCCCGGACTTAAATAGGAACAGTGCCCGGTAATGGCCAATTACCGGGTGCACTGTCCCTTTAAATCTCACACTGCCGGCGCCGCGTGTCGTAGGGGGCGGCGCCCGCACGCCGAGGGACAGGGGGCCGGAGGGCGGACCCGTGGCCGGGTAAGTGACTGGGGACACTTGCAGGGAGTGAGGGGGCCCCCGGGACCCAAGGTCAGGACGGGCCCGTCGATCGGGGAAACGGATGAGCCTGCGACCCGGGACGGGGGGTCGCAGGGGCATCCGTGACGGGCCTACTTATCTCTTTTGAGCAAGTCCATAATGAATTACCCCCCAAAAAATTAGACTGGAAAAAGGTTTTAGGGGGAATTGCAGGTGTGGAATCACGGGAGAACATTTTTGAAAAGCATCTGCCTTGCCATTAGAGATCGGGGCCTGTATAATTTAAAGTTGAATTATTGAGGAAAATACTCCAACAGTTTGACGGGGAGATAACACTTGGAGTTTTCTAACGAATACCAGATACGTGATATTTAAACTAATATTTGTTGGGGGGGGCCCCTTAAAGGGGAATATGTTCCTTTCCTAAAGGCTGAAACAATAGCAACAGTTTTTTTTCCCCACATCAAAAATTTTTCCTCTCACGTGATAAAAACGGGAGTAAAACGCACAAGGATGCAAAAAAACATTTGTCCCTATTCTCTGAGATAGTATAGCCCCTACAGTACAGTCAAAGCGTCCACTTCCCAAGAAGGCGAGTTCTGGGCGGGATGAATTAATACAGGGGCTTTTTAAATAATGTTGTCCCATTTAGCCTAAAAAAGTAGTAGAAGAGTGAATAAATAAGGCAATACCTTTTTTTAGGCTAACAGAGTATATTTGGGGGTGAGCTTTCGAGAGTACTAGCCCCCCTTTTCTTCAGAATGGTTTTAAACAACAAACGAAAAACACAGACTTTTTATACACAAAAGACATGGACCTTAAAAGGGATCTTAAAAATCTTAAAAATAACAAAATGCAATATAAGCAGAAAGTCATTTACAACAGGTAAAAAAACAACATTAAACTTGTGGGTACCGGGGGGCAGAAATTCTGCTCTTATCTTTTGCTCTCAGGTCGTGATTTGTGGTCCTCACAGTTCACACATATTTGACCTAAAGCTGGCATGAATATTTAGCCCATTTTGCAGAGTCTAAAATTTTTAAATTTTTTAAATTCCCACTCCTTTCCTCCCTCTGCATCTTAAAGTGTCCATTAAAAACATAATCTTAAAATCTTCAATAGAATGGTCATCCCGGGGAGAAGGTTTGCACTGGAAAATCACTTTTGCTGTTTTTTTAATAGTAATCTGTGTGAGTTCATGCCTGGCTGAGTCTCTGCCCTGTTTCCCCCCACATAGAGGCCTGTGGTCGGACATTGACCACATAATCAATACACCACTTTGCTAACCTGCGGAAAATGTCCCCCTAATTTCGGCACCTCGTGAAAAGGGACAGGTACATGTCAGCGGGGGGGAGTCCCTCGGGGTCGCCCCTGTTCGCAGGCAGGGTGGGGGGTGCCTTTTTTTCAGTTTGGGCCTCAGGGCACTCCGGTAAATAATACGTGGGGTTTTGGTGGTTCCAAAAGGGAAAAGGGAGAGGGGGGAGGGGAAAATGTCTTTGAGTCTGTTGCCCCCTATGCAGCACATTTTGAAGTTCCTTGGCAAACTTTTGTAGGAAACTCCGCGGGGGTTTTAGGAAAACTAGGGGACTCGTTCTTCCTTCTGGGGCTCTTTTATGTAAATAACTGTCTCTGTTGATGGCGGCCGTTTCGATTTGATTGTCCGTCACTTTTGGCCTGTATCCCAAATTTGGAAAATTTCGTCCTCAGATCCAAAGGGCTTGCCCCGGTCTGCTTGTCGGGCAAATACACTTAGATAGCCCGGCTGAGATAAAAGATGCTTGTGTCTTGGGGTGGGAAGTTTCTGTTTTTGAGATTGCCTTCGTCTGTGGGTTTGTGGATATTTGATTGAGAAGCCCGGTGGTTTTGATGGTTTTTTGTGTATCCAAAAGGGATTTTTCTAATAGGTAAGTTTGAGGTTTATGGTGGGGGGGTAGTTATTGAAAATCATTTTGGGAAATTTTGTAGGGCCTCCCCGCCCCAGTCCAATGACAAGGATATCACGATAGTTGTTTTCTTTTACCTGTTGAAATGACTTTCTTTTCCCTTTTTTGCATTTTTTTATTTTTAAGAATTCAAGAACCTTTGAATTCCATGTCTTTTGTGTAAAAAAGTCTGTGTATTTTTAGTAGTTGTATAACACCAAGCTGAAAAGGGAGCTAGTACCCCGAAAACTCACCATCAAATATATCATTAGCCTGAAAAAGGTACGCCTGATTTTTTTCACTCTTCTACAGGGGGGTAGGGGAAATTGGCCTTTAGGAGAGAGAAGATTTTTTGCTTTAGAGACCAAACAAAAAGCATTTTTCTTTTTAGTCAACTGTGTAATGGAAAATTATTCTGAGAAATTCTTGAGAAGCGTCAAAAGAAATTGGCAAAACCTATGGACATTGAAAAATCTTTTTCTTCTTTCTGGGGGGTAGGCCACCACTATTGCTTTTTTTTGCAAGTCCCTTTGTACCATGAGGGGAAATTTCATAGCCCCAAGGAATTGGGTCCTGTCAATGGGAAATTTACATTTTTTCAATTTTGATGTAAATGGTTCTCCCTCGACGTTCCAGAACAAGTTTCAATGCTTGGTGTTCTTCCATCGAATTGGGAAAATCAGGTATCGCCAGATAGATGACTATGAACTGGTCCAGAATCTTGAAATGTCCTTGAAAGAGATGTTGGGAAAGGGGGCGGGGGCATTACAAAGGCCAAAAGGGGTGCAAAAATTCAAAGTGACCTAAAGGCATCTTCCATTCATCCCAATTGATACGGACCAGGTTTTAGGGCCCCCGTAGATTAATTTAAAAAATCTTCACATGTCGCACTCTCCCCCCAGAGCAGGGATCAGTGGTAGAGGGGTAACGGTTTTTTTTTGTGATTTTATTAATTCTCTGTAATCAATGCAAGGGCTTAAAAAACCATCCTTTTTTTGACAAAAAAAAATGAAGCCCCTGCTGGTGAAGAAGAAGTGGATGAACCCCTTAGCCAGGGTTTTTCCCCTTGTATAGTCCTTGAGGGGTTTTAATTCGGACAGCCAGAAGGGAATGTTTCCGTAAGGTATGGGTGCATCAGGAAGCAACAATGGGGGAATCATAAGGTCGGGGTGGGGGAAGCTTGTCGGGATTTGTTTTTTTGCAAAAATTCGATATTCCTTTTTATTCAGAGGGGGTAGCTCCATTTTTTAAAAATTTTCTTGATCTGGGTCTCAGGGCTTTGTTCAGAGTGAACTGTTTGGAAGAACTTTCCCTTCTGGGAAGTTACTTCTTTTTTCCCATTGATAACCGGGTTTTGCAAATTTCAACCAAGGTAGGCCCCAAAATGACGGAAATAGACGAAGAGATCAATAGGAATGAAGGACTTCATGGTGCTGGGGGGCCTAAGATTTCAAGTTTTACGTCTCTTGATTACGGGACAGCCCAGTGGGGACCCATCTACAGTCCCATTTTCCCCCGGGGAGAGTTTTTTCTGGAATTTAAAAACCCCTGATTTTGAGCAAAGGAAATCCATGAATTTGCCACTTGCCCCAGAGTCCACCTACCGAGGTGGATACCCACTGAAGTTAACCAGGAAATTTTTAAAGGGAAGGAAGCAATGAGATCCTTTTTCTCTTTTTTAATATGAGGGGGCCCCTGATTAAAGGAATGGGCAACTCCTTTCAGATAACTCAAATTTTCGAGGCAATTGATTTTCCTCTGAGGATTTTAGGATTAATCTCCACTTGCGCTCACCCCCTTTAATCCCGTAGCGAATCAAGCATAAAATTCACCACAAGACAGATCAGCACCCCAAAATTATCTGCTCCACCACCCTTTCCTTCAAAAATCAAAAAGGAACAGCGGAAGGGAATTGATCCTAACGTTTCTAAAAACATTTAAAAAAATGCTTACAGGGTCATTCACGTCTCCAGCAGCTACAAAAAAAATACACTCCTGGATCTGTTGCAGTGACAAGAACTTTTCTAATTTACATGATTTGAGCAAAGTTAATATAAGTTATTAGGTACAGTGCCTTCCCCATAAAGCCAAATTTAATAAGGAACAATGGACCTATTGCTTTTATACGCAGGCACTACTGTTATAATGAATGAAAAAGGGATAAACTTGCTTGGGGCAAGATTTTCCACTTACGGGATTAATCGCTATTCAATTCCAAGGGGAATCGGATAAAGAAAAGGAACACAGCCAAATCAGCCACATTCAAATCAACAGGAATCATGGAAGGAATCTGATTTAAGAGATATTCTAAAACCATGTAATTTTACAGGGCCCATCACTCTGTCCAGGTTTCCCCTCCTCTCTCATATTTGGCTACTCTTTTACTGGCTGAAAATATAATGAGGTGGGAGGACTCTTGTTGTCTAATGAGGGTTGCTGCTTACTATCCCCACTAGATGAAAATCACAGACTGTGCTTCTGCTGTGGACAGATCAATGCCTAATGATTTTATTGTTGGGGGTCACAGGTCATCAGGTATTCTGGACAGCTTGCATATACAAATTTGGCAATAAACGAATAAAACCCATGTTATCTAAACATTTGAGTTAAGTAACAGTCAAAACACTGGGGTGAGAATCTGCAGACACAGGCTACAAATTCCATTCCCGCAGGGGGGTGGAGTGGAGGCTCACACTCTAAGACATGGTTTAATGACAATCCAGAATACATTTAATTTTCAGTGTATTACATTACACCTCCCTACATTACACCACAGTAAAAGCATATACTTTCCCAGAGCCGCTGCTGTCTTCTACCTACACTTTCACGTTTCAATATGGAGTCGACTTGCATAGGCTCGCTTCCAGAATCTCTGAAAATTTTTCCCTGGGATTCCTTGGGAACGAGACAGGAACAGGCGGGGCCTGCTTGGTGTCATAATTCAATGTAGCCCATTTCTCTTGTCGTTGTTCTGATAGTTGGGTATCAATTCGAATGCAATGGTTAATAAAAGCATCCAAACCTAAGGGAGCCTCAACACGGGCAAGTTCATCTTTTAATGCGCTGCATAGTCCTTTGCAGTGTCGATTGCCCACCTCTTGAATTCCATAGCATACTTAGCCACGGAGCGTTTGCCCTGGCACAATGCTAGTTTAGCCGCTTCAGCTGTAGCACCACGATTAGGATTGTCAAACATTTGACTCATGGCGTCGATGAAGTCTTCCAGGTGATTCAGCCGCGGATCCTGGGTCTCAATAAAGGGGCTGGTCCAGGCAATGGCTTTATGTGTTAGCATAATAATGCATAGGACCTTAGACCTGTCCGTAGGGAACTGCGTTGGGTTTGCATCAAAATATAACCTGCATTGGTTAAGGAATCCCCGGAATTTGACGCGGTCTCCACCAAAACTTAGGGCTCACTACAGGCACCGAAGTGGATGGTCCAGAGGCTTGGTTCTCCAGGTGGAGTATCCGGTCAATTAATGTCTGTACGGTCCCACGTAGCTCTTGAATATCTTGTCCATACACTTGGATATTGTGGGCATTCTGACCTTCATGAGCGTCGCACTTGATCTTCAACGCCTGCATCTCAGAGCGCATATTAGCCACCGTAGTTTGCAGTTGTTTGAAGCGAGCTTCCGGGCTCCCACCCCCAGCGGACTCCATCTTATGGCTTGAGTATCTTGTCACGATACTGGTGTATACTGCTGGAATCCAATGGCAGGGCAAGGTATAAACACAGGGAGGCAGGTGGATAGCGAGGTTCCAGGAAGGTAATGGTTGCTGCTTGGTCAGATAAGCAGAGGTTAAATTGTGGAGCAACAGCAGGCAATAGGTTAGCGCAGGGTAAACTGCAATAAAGAGGAACAAGGCTGGACGGCAAGTTCCAAGGCGAGAGGACTGTAAAGCAGGAGCTAAGCACAATACTCAAGCAGTGAACTACAGGCTTGAGGAGTTTATATAGGAACCAGGAACAGGAAACAGGAAACAAGATGGCACCCAGCTGAGACAGAATCCACCATCTTGACTGAGGGCAAACTTAAGGGCAACAAGTTAGCAAGTTCCAAAATATAGAAGGAGATTCCTGACACTCTGAGGCCTTCACAAAACAGCTGTAGTTATACTGAGAATGTACTCTATTTACTAATCCGGTAACTTCTAAAGGTAATTGGTTACAATGGATTTTTTTAAGGGATATCAGAGTACAGGGGACTAAATACATACGCACTCCACATAACATTTAACGTTTAAAAATGAGAAACAGTTAAAGGGGTATTGATACTTTTCCAACCCACTGTATATCTATGTCTGTATATACTCTGTTTCCCCGAAAATAAGACACCCCCGAAAATAAGACATAGTGCATTTTTTTTATACAATTCAGTTTGGCTGCTTATGCTAATGTTTGTGATGAAATCACTACAGTATAATACTACATGTTGATGTTTTGTTCAACAATAAATATGAATTATTGTTCATAGAAAAAAAACATCCCCTAAAAATAAGTCTTCGCTCGTCTTTAGGAGCAAAAATTAATATAAGACACTGTCTTATTTTCGGGGAAACAGGGTATGTGTATTTATACATACACACAATGTATATATATATATATATATACATATATATTTACATTGTGTTTATGTACTAGTAAAATACACATATTTTTCAACTGTTGGGAGTAGTCAGGTCTTGTCTAGTAAGTTATTTGTTCAGATCAGTTGTCATTCTGCAGCATAAGATGTGGTGGCTCTAGGTCTATGCTGGCTGTGGCCCAGATTCATACTCTTGGAATAAGGAGGTTATAGATATAGACTCACTTCTGCATCAGTTGTCCTAGAGAACAAGTGTACCACTGAAAGTATACTGTACCTCCTTTCTATGGAAGATAAAACTGTACATTTTTTTAAGTGTCTGAGCTGTGATTAAAGCTTGCTTCACCTCCACCTGCCTCCTGTCTTTAACTTGCATTACTATCAAGGACATCTCAACCCCCACCAAGTAAGTGGCGTATTTCAGAGTATGTCTTAAGGGAAAAAGGGGACCATCATCTACTCCTAGCACAGATCTCCTCTTTGTTGTACTGTGCATAGTCGGGGCTCAGAGACGGAACAAGGCTTTAAAAGATGCTTCCGTAACATATGGCTAGGACCCATGGCCAACACCTAATTTTAGATATAGAAGTAATGCAATTTAAATTAATTAATGCATTTAATTTTAAGTGTATCTTAGCATTTGTGATTTTCTTCTTTTTTGATTTATTGTCTATGTGCTGTGACATCACTCTGTGTATCACCCTTGCACTATCCTCAACACTATTATCCCTGTGCTGTTGCCCCACTTTGGTTATTACTCCAATGCTTTCAAATCACTATCTCTATTATCCTTATATAATGATATTATAGTGTTTATAATGCCTGCACTGTGACATCACTGTATTTAATAATTTTGCAATATAAACATATACATTATATTAAATGTCTCATTTCTGAAAAGATAAGCATAGGATTATGAGATAATTATGTGTTATTTGTAGAAGCATTTACAGTACGAAGCTCACCATTGTCTCCTTGGCATTCTGCTTTTTGCATGTCTGCAACTGCATTTACTGCTGTAATGAAGTAGAGCATCTCTACAATATACTTGTGCAGCACTGTAGCTGAACAGATGAAAGTCTTATCTAGCTAATGGAATGATGCTACAGGTCCGTAGGAACAAATCAATAGCAAAAGTGACATCACTTCTGGAATCTGAGGTAAGGTCCAAGGAAAGTAGGTGCCATGTGTATCTGTGGCAAATTTGCGAGAACTGGAATAGACACAAGTTTGGAGATAATATAATGGCACAGTAGTTATTTGTAAATTGGGAAAGATGTATGTTTACCACTACACTAGGAATCTGTCCATAATTTACAGATTGCCAAATTGTAGGCAACTTAATAACAAGTTTTGCCCAACAACATAACTCATTTTGTGAAGTGGTTTAAGGTCAAAGTCTGACTCAAATTCAAACATTATGGTTTGGGTTGGATCAAATAGATTTTTAGTGCAAATCATCAAAAAAAAAAAAAAAATCACCATAACTGTACCTAAAAGGGTTTTAGGGATTTATTTACTAGTCTGTTGTCATGTTCAATGTCAATTCTGTTTACCATAACATTGGGTCTATGTTCAAGTAACAGGAAATATTGTTGGATGGAATGTTGAACTGGAAGCTTGGCTATAATGGAAGAGCTGCTTTACCAGGTCAATAGGTTTACCTTAAGAAATATCTGGGATTTTTTTGAACCTGTGTTGCACTGAAGAGGGCTGCATCTGATAAGCACTAGTAAAAATTAACACTATGGGAAAGAGACTGAATGTAGTGATCTTGCTCAATGCAAATACCAAAGCAAATTTGTATCATACCCCTTTTTCTGTCATTAAAGTAGTGTTTTACAGAGCCACAGTCAGCTCATATTACCTGGTTTGGCTGTGGGTAGTTCTACAGCAGTGATTGACAGATCATCTATCCTGTTCCTTGCTGATCCTGTTAGAGGGACATTGGTGATGGAGATTTGTAATCATTAGTGTACAAAGCTACAGAGCTTTAAAGGGTTAAATCATGTCAGTAAGTAATGTATACAAGCTTACAAATAAGAATCACAGAAGGAAGTGACATCACTATCCCAGACATTGCTAGACCAATGAAAGCAGAGAGAGGTGGTCAGTAACTAGGAAAGCATGTGTATAAAAGCAGGAGATAAGAATTGCTACTGACTCTGAGGATACGAAAAATTAGAACAACAATGTATTTTGTAATAGTCTAATTACCTTTGTCTCCATGTTTACATGGATTTTCCTGAGACAAAATTGTTAAAAGGGTATTTCCATTTCATTGATTAGCTTTAAACACTTTAGGGAATACTAGGGTTTCCTGAAATCTACATTAAGAACAACTATCTTAAAGGGTTTGTCCTTACTGGTTAACCCATTTTATACAGTATGTCCTTTCAGGAATATGCAATACCTTGTAATGCAAGGATATTCTTATACAATGAACTTTATATTCCACACATTTTTTGACTGTTAAATAAACGTAAAATTCTACATGTTCATACTGTTTAATTTTCCGAACCGCTGAACATAAAATATATTCAGTGGAAATATACTGAGCAGTGTGTGCAGTTTTAGGATTTTCTACATATGCAAGCATACCTGTATTACCATATGATGAAGAAGCAAAATGTTCACAGTCTGTCATTGATGCAGCCCATATGGACACAGACATTTAAATTTTAGAGCATCAGCCAATTACGTTAATACAGGAGCAGAAACACCATTCCGAAGGCAAATAGTGTGTTATTAAGCAAATTGTTAGTTTTTTAAAGATATAATTTAAACCGTAGGACAAGACATATACTGCAATCAGTGACCTGTAGAGATTGTGGAAAATCTACCTATAATGAGTAAACATTTGGGAGTTTTCAAATATTGACTTGAAATTGTGTGTCATAAAAATAAGAAGTCATGCACATGAACACTGATGAGGGTTGGTTACAGAGCATGATGTATAAAATATATCTGAATTCACTAATCAGGTTTTTTGGCCTTGGTCGCACAAGGTCTTTTAAGTGCATTTAAAAATTCCATCCCCAGGTCAAACTGCTGAAAAGGAAAAAAACAAAATGTAATAGGTAGAGTTTACTGAGGTCTAAAATGGAGGAAAAATGTTGTAAATTTTGCTACATTCGTGTTCCATGCACATATTTGGGACATTTTTAGAATTTTCACTGCTTTCACCCCATTCAAAATGTAGGTTTGGTTTAGCGGGAGGGAGACAAAAAAAAATGACTAAAGATACATTGACAAATATTGTATACACATTAAGCCTCAAATGGAATTTCTATTATTATTTTAATAATATTCTGTTTAGATGCTTACTAACTTTATTGGTTGCAACAAATTTATAGCCTTAAAGGGGTTTTACCACTCTGCAAAATCCTTTATGAGGTCTGCTCAAAACTTGCCACGAGACAACTTCAGAGAACAAAGATGACTGCGTTTAAGCAGTTCTCCACATGGGAGTTCTGAAAATAGCTAATTGAGTGAGCTCGGGTATATATGCGGCATTCCCATAGACATAAATAGGAGAGAGCTGCAAGTGCTGTCATCTCTTTGTTATATGAGACCATCTAGTAGAGAGCTACTAGCTCACCTCATGTATTTGCAAAACCCTTTTAACCCCTTACTCACGTTCAACATATGAGTATGTCATAGTGTCGGTGAGAAATATGCTACACCAACTCTATGTGCTGACTCCCTGAGGTCCTGTCTGCTCTGGTTCCTGTACCAATCCCATTCCTGCCATGGCAAGGAGCTCCTCACTGCAACTAAAAGCTGACCGGCTTTGTGTCGCGTTCTGGTGAAGACAAAGGGCCCCTTAGACTCCGCTCCCCGGAGTAGGCTATGCCAACTCTGCGCGCTGACCAGTGGATCCACCTCACATTTTTGTAAATATTTCATTATAGATTTTCAGGGGACAACACTGCAGAAAAGACATTTTGATGCAATGTAAACTAGTCAGTGTACAGCTTGTATCACAAGTTTGCTGTGCACTCAAAATAACTCAGTACACAGCTATCAATGGCTAATCTGCTGGCAACAAAAGTTTGTTGTTTTCTAAGTGAAATGGACAAATTGTGACCAATTTGCCATTTTCCTCCCTGATGTCATGTGACTCATTAGTGTTACAAGGTCTCAGGTGTGAATGGGGAGCAAGTGTGTTAAATTTGAAGATATTGCTCTCACACTCTCTCATACTGTTTCTAGAAGTTTAATATGGCACTTCATGGCAAAGAACTGTCTGAGGATCTAAAAAGGAGTTGTTGCTCTACATAAAGTTGGCCTAGGCTAAGAAGATCGACAGCACCCTATAACTGAGCTGCAGCAGGGTAAACCAAGCCCAAACGGGGGGGTTTAACAAGACAGGTTCCACCAAAATGGGCTTGCCTGGTTCCCAAAAAAGTTAAGTGCATGTGCCGCATCATATAAAGGATTGTCTTTTTCAAATAAAATATCGTTCTGTCAGCATCTTTTGCAGGTTTAAAAGGGATGGGGCACCTGTAGTGCCCAGCCATTACCGACACTTCTCAAATTGCATGGCAGTCACTAAAACTTTAAGATGATGCAAAAAAGCCTGCAAAACAGTTTCTAAAGAAAACTGACTAAGGACAGGGATTAGGGGGAACCATGTCCTTTGGTCGATAGACCAAATAAAATTATTTGGATTAGATGTTGAAAATTTTGGTGGCGAAACCCAGGTGAGGAGTACAAAGACAACTCTGTCTTCCCTACGCAAGCAAGTTGTTGAGATGTCAAGTTTGGGGGCTGCTAGGCTACTGGCTGCAGGGCCCTACAATCTTGAAGGAACATAAATGCCAACATTACTGTGCTACGAAGTAGAAATGTTTCCCTCCCTTTGGAAACGGGCCCAAAGGGGGATATTCCAACTTTTTTTAAGACCTGAAACACCCCTCTAAGATGACCACTCCCCTTGCTAAAAAAAAATGAGGAACAAATCGCACTGGCCAAGCATGTCCCTAACCAAAGCCCTTTTGAGCACTGGGGGGGTATTCTTAAATGGAAGGTCTCTTACATCCACCAGCTCATGGAGAAGTGGAAGACGATCCAGTGGCAACTGTAAGCTCTAGTGAACTCTAGGGAAATAATGGTGGCCACACAAAATATTGACACTTTGGGCACAATTAGTCTAAACATTGTTGCCAGTGATTTAGACATTGATGGCTGTGTGTTACACTGTTATGCAAGCTGTGCATTTTTTATTAAGTTAATATAAAGTTGTCCCAGTGTTGCCACATGAAAAGATGTAATAAAATATTCACAAAAATAAGAAGGGTGCACTCACTTTTGTGAGATATTGTATCTCTGTTCCTTGTCAACATTTATTGATGTAGTAGATTTTTTTCTTTGTGTGCTATTAACGCTTTTCATGTTATTTAGTCTTACCTTTAAACATAGACCATTAAGAAGTATTGAAAAAAATGAGATAAGATTTTGGGCCATGATATTATGGTATGTTATCTGTCAAGTTTAGTTTTGTTACCTCTTAAGCTAAATTTTGACAACATCTTAGGCTAGATTTGTCAAAAAACAAAAAACAAGACACAACGTTGTATTTCTGGTGCATGTTGCCTTATTTCTAAATGCAGTTTTTACTGCATTTGAAGGAGGAGGGTTTTCCACACCCAAAAGGACTCATCCTCGTCTTATCGTCCAACATGTTTCAGTGCTATGTTATATATCACACAAGCATGAAAAATGCAACAGTTTTTGGGATAAAAGGACACCAGATCACTGGTGCAGCCCCATGCATACATGTCACCCTATGTGTTTAAGCTCAGTGTCTCCCCTTTTATTATATCTTGGTCCCAGATAGGAAAGCATAAATCACCTGACAGGTTCCCTTTAAGCCTATAGGATACTTTACATGTGTCCTGTTTTTACATTTTGATGCGGAAAAAGAATTGTAAAAAACACCAATTTTTTACATCAGAATGTGTGTATAAAAACGTAGTGTGAAATTAATGTTATACATGGGTATAAAGAAAGACTTACTATTTGGGTATGCTCACATGGTGTAATTGCAGGCTGTACTTGGGGTGTGATTGCGCTGCAACATGCCCGAAGTAGAGCCCGCAATTACGGTAAAATCATAGCACTCATTGAGAAGCAGAAGTTTTTCCGGCACATAGTACAGGGAAAATAAAAGTTATTGGGAGCCGGCACAGAGCTATTTAGAAGTATGCGCTGGCCAGCACATACTTTTAAAACACCCAGAGCCGCTATACATCGACTATAAAAGTACAAGACTATGTTCACACAGCGTATTTCAGCATGTAATTGTTGCAATATTCCCGAAATGCGCCCCGCAATTATGGTATTTCATAGCTCTCATTGATAACTATGAATACCCAATGTTTTCCCCAGCGTATAACCAGTGGTAGGGAAAACAATTGACATGTCACTTCTTTCTGCCGCAATACACCGTGTGAACATACTCTAAGCCATGTGAAACCGGCCTTAAAGAATATACAGACCAAACAAAAAAAAAAAAAGAATCTTAGAACATTTTCTCTATTTATTGTTTATTTAAAAAGAAACAATACAATTAATGCTTGCTGTATGTGGCTGAAAATTGTTAATACACAATCAGATTATTTCTGCAAATACTATGGCTTTTCTTCAGATCCAGTGTTTTTGAGCTGCCCTTTGTGGCCTCTCACTGTTTTTGACTGCTGGTAACCTGTTGCTCTCATTCATCGGCTGTCAAAGGGGACAAGAACTATGACCAGTGCTCTCTACAGAAGCTACATTATCTCAGCTTGTACCCACAGTAAATACACCATACTGTAAAAACTATGTATAAATGTACTGTACAGGCAATTATAGTATAAATATGAGTGGAAAATAACTGTAAGAAGTGTTGACTTCTGCTCAAGACAGTATGTTATGTCTTAAGTTGAGAATGTGGTTAAATGTGCAGTGTAATAAAAAAAAAAATTTGTTTACAGTATGATCAAGGCAGGCACTCTTTGGCTCTTTCGTGTTAATACTTGTTGCCCTCAGATTGGGAATAAAAGGACTTAAAACCACAATGCAAATCTAGCTAGTCTGGTATAATTATTTGGTTTCTAGGGATAAAACATATCAAGACTTTAAGACTAAAGAATAAAGATGCAGCTTCCAGAAATCATCAAGCAGAGAAAAATATTGATCAAAATAATGGTCCAGTCATTGATCAATTACTTTTCTGTTTGCTCTCTACAAATTTTTAGTGTTGCGCGATTATTATCGACAAAGTTGAAATCGGCAAGGTTTTTATGGTAATCGAAATTTTTAGATCATGCGATAATTAAGGCTAAAATCTGTGCATCATTCTATTAATATCGCGCCATTTTCGGCGCCTCATGTAAATGTGTTGGCGCCAGCAAAACAGATTACGAAGTAGAGCAGGGAGAGATGTGGGAGCGACCGTCATGACTGGGATTGAGTAAATAGGTTGCATTGGCTGGAACAATCAGCATGACACTCGATTTTTACCAAGACAGCGTTTCCTGTTCAGGCCTCAGGAGTCTCTCCCAGCGTCTCATTAGAGAGTAGGACGTGCGCTCTGCATGTGGCCAAACAGCTCAGCGAAATTATTCAATTTATCTGCACAGAGAAATCCCTACTATTAGCTGTCTGATCCTCACAATTTAGTTTAGATTAGAATTTGGAGATTTTATTTATTAGGTAAGAGAATTTTAAAGGAGGCATCTACGCTGTTAAAGTCACGGGAATGAGCGGGGGGGCGCGTGCGAACACAGAAAAGCTCTATAAAGAACACTCGATAAAGTTCACCAAGACTTAGTGTAACATTGCACTGCAATATCTTTATTATTAACAGTTTGCTATTGATATATTTCCTATATATGGGCAGCCCTGAATCTTATAATATTAGGATACCCATGCCCCCATTTCTAGTAACTGCAGTCTCTGTGTGTTAGGGTGCAGAAACTCCACATTTCTATTATTCAGTATACATTACACGCGATAGTGTTAGGGATGTGGCCAAACTGAGATGTGTGCGTGCATACACATTGTTATCCCACTGATGGCGTTCTCTTTCTGTTATGAAAGGTTTGTCACAAATCTTGAGAGCGTGAGTAGTGCTGATGTATTGGGCTATTTTTGAGAGAGAAAAGTAAGCGAGCGCGCGGACTATATCTATAACTAACACGGCACAAGACTGAAATGATAGTGCAAAAAATACCGTGCTACTAATATCAACAGACACAACAACACATCACAGTACATACGTGTGTATTTGACTTTGAACCACACACTAAATAGCTTAATGTCACTATGACGCAAGCTTGCACCATAACTACTCTGCAACAAAGAGCCAATATTTATAGCAAATCACACACAATGAGTGCGATGGAAATGTGGTGCAAAAAAGAAAATACTGCACATATTGTCTTAAATTTATTCCGAATCATAACCATTTCAGATACGTGTTTAATTTTTGACTTTGGCGCACTACAGCTTGTGTTCAAATGACAGCAGCTCTAGTCGCCACATAAATCTTTAAAACAGCATACTTTTATCCAGTCACCCCAGGTGCATTGAAGGTGCAAAAAATACCGTGTCATTATACGAAAACATAACAGATACGTGTTTTTTGCACTTTTGCCCAGTCCAGATTTGTTGATAGAGACACCTTGCAGTTAAATTTGAAACCAGCTGTTGTTTTTTTTTTTGATTAGAGGGATTTGAGAATAGCTGTGATTTGCCGTCTTTCTTAATAAGTAGACTTTCCAAAACTATTCCATACCTTTCTCTCAATTCTATCTTTCTGAACAACGATGCAAATGCAGTGTAATCGACGCAAAGAGGGGGGTAGCACATGGAGGTAGAGGTACGACAGAGAAGGTGCTTCTTCCAGTGCTGGCGACAACACGCATGCCAGCGGATCATCAAGTTTGGAGGGACCGTCAGGCCTGTCATCGCTGGTAAGGGCCCTATGGAATCTCAGTAACGACAGCGTCGCGCCAATGCTGTCCTTCATTGTTAACTGCAACCTGCATCAGCAGTCTTCTACCTCCCGTCCTCCCAGTCACGGCCACAAATGTCGTCATCAGCATCATCGCATCCGTCCAACATGAACTAGAGGCCACAACATGTCAACCTCGTGTACCCCCACTGTGGAATAATCCATTGTCTGAAGACCTCTTTGTGACAAATCGCGGTTGGGGTCAGAATGCATGTTAAAAGATCAAGAGGATGATTAGTCTGCTCTGACGCCCGTTACTGAATCAATCAGAGGAGGAGAATGAAGCCGGTCAATCGACTAAAATCCCAGCGGGTCCGGCAACGCCTTGCAGGCCCTCTTGCATGTAGCCCGCAGCTTCTGGATGCAGAAATCAGGACGAGCCAGTCACCTGTGTTGATGATGGATATGAATGACACATTGCGCGTATCCATCGTGTCTTTTCCCGCAAAATTTGCTTGCGAGCGCTTCATCCATCGGACGTGAGGAAACTATGGGGTATTGTCAATACGGGTCCCGTGCCACACAAAAGGAGTGAGGGCGGTCGCTAGAAGTCCGCCTGATATGATTCCGCCAGCCCGGTCAGGCAACCCCGCTCCTCAGCTTTTTCCCCGTCAAAAAGGTCCAGGACCTCTCAAGCCGGGCCCTTCTTTGAGAAACCCTGATTCACCCCAGGATGTCATATGTCCCCCCCCTTTGCCGAAAACGCTAAGAGAGGCAAAAACCTTAATGGTTAACCCCCACCAACATTCTAGCCAGCCGAATGCATATTTTAAATGGAGGGAACATTTGGCCAAAAAAAGGCCAAAACCGATCCCGGCCTCCAACCCACTGCACACCTCGCCCGCCTCCCCCCCCGCCACCCCCAAACGTTCCTCAGCTGCCCAGTCTCCAGACATGATCAGGGATCACCTCCGCTTCACCTCCACCCCCCCCAAGTACCCCCACACCCCCAAAAGGGACCCACCCACCCCTTTCCCCCCCCGTTTGACACCGCACCCGTACACGGCCACCCACAGCCACCTTCTGTTTTCCGGTTTGGGAGCAGAAAAAAACACTTTAACCAACCCACCCCAAAGCCAAAAGCCTGAATGTCGGCATTGCCGGGGCTTTTGCCTTGAAAGTTGCCTTTCCGTCTGGTGGACACAGATGGGTTCCCCACTCAGGGCCCCTCCCTGCCCCCCAATACCAGATGCCGAGCAGGCCATTTTTTTGCCGGAAAAGCCGCCCCGCCCTGGCCACCACTTCACAAAAAATTTCAACGCGCTGCATCTTGTCCGAAAAGTCCATCTACCCCCGACACATGGACTAGTAAGCAGGCCGGCGCATATCCTGTGACAGCTCATGGGTGAGCGGGGTGGATGTCCGGGGGTGACTGGCTCTCAGGTGGGCGCACCCTCTTAAAAACCCAGGATGGGCAGGGTCTTTCCCCAAGGTCCCCGGGGCATCACTGCCCGAGAAAAAACCCTTTTTGAAATTAATCTGTTTGGGAGACCGTCCCACACAGGTCAGGAGCTGTGGACGGCCCCCGGCAAGAAAACCGACGTGGCGGGTGACAAGAACCTTGTGCCGGGCCGGGGGGGGGTTTGGCATAAGGGGCGAAATCGCTGGCCGCCCTTAAGATGGTAGGCTGGAGCAAAAACCCCTTGCCTGGCACAGTCATGAACCTGTCGTCCCAGAAATTTCTAAAGAGTTAAAAACCGGGGGTCTGGACTCCTGCGAAAGGCTCGAGTCTGAGTTCGCACTTCCCCGGGTTTTCCCACCCCCTGCTTCGCCCCCCTGGCTGCGTTGCAGCGCAGCTGGGCCTCCCCACCAACCGTCTCATTGTTGACGTGGCAACACGTGGAATTCCACCCTCCACATCCCAGCGATTGGCCCACACGCAATCCATTACGAAAACCCAAAAGTGACACAGGCCACAAGCAGGGTCACCCGGGGTGTTAAAACCACCGAGGTGGACAGGTGAAAAAAGTCTGCCCCAATCCTTGCCAGTTTTAAAGAACCCACCAAAATGGTCAGTGCGGAAAATGCCCTTGTCACAAAATTTGGGTGATCAGTTTCTGGAACATCTTTGGACACTCTGAAACAACGGCCCCCCCAGCGAGGGGGGAGGAAAACGGACACAGATGGGGACACGGACCCTTTCTCTCCGTCAAATCCACAACCCCCGACAGTTTCACAATTTCATGGGTTTTTAATAGGCTTTTTTCCCGGG
>JAODAL010062158.1:0-19902 GCA_025379985.1 Phyllomedusa bahiana | reverse complement strand
CCTGGGGGCCCACAAGTAAAATTTTTGTTTTTTTTTTTTTTGGGGGGACCCACCAGGGGAAATTTGGTTTTTTGGGGTTTCCACCAGAAAGGGGTTTGATTTTTGGGGCCCCCAGTGGATTTGATTCTTGTCCACCAGGGGATTTTGATTTTTTTTGGCCCCACCAGGGGAGTTGTTTTCCCGGGCCCCCCCACCAGTGGAGTAAATTCTTCTGTCCCCCCGGGTGAAAGGGTTTCCCCTAGGACACCATAGGTTTATTTTTGGGGCCCCAAACCAGTGGAGGGGTTTTTCGGGGCCCAAACCCCCATAAAGGGATTCTTGTGGCCCTCCGGAAGTTGATTTTTGGGGGCCAAAACCCCAAGGAATTTTAAATTCTTGTGGCACTCCAGTGAAGTTGATTCTTGGGGCCACCAGGGGACCCCTGTTTTCTTGGGGGCCCACCTTTTTTTGAAGTTTTTCCCCTTTTTTTGGGGCCCAATTTTTTTTCCAAAATTTAAGTTTGTTTTTCCTTGGGGGGGCGGCCCACCAGTGGGGGGTTGGGGATTCGGGCCCGGGGCCCCCACCATGGAGAAAATTTCCCTTCTGTCCACTAGGGGAGAGATTCCAAGGGGCCCACCATGAAGTTGATTCTTGGGGACCCCCAGTGGAGTTTTTTTTTTTTGGGTCCACCAGGGGTTGTTTCTTGGGCCTCTCAGGGGAGATATTTTGAGTCCACCAGTGAAAAAAATGATTTTTTGGGCCCCACCATAGAATTGTTTTCTTGGGGCGCACCATAAAGTTGTTTTCCTGGGGGCCCCCAAACCATTTTAAATTTAAATTTTCTTCTGTCCACGGGTTTGGAAAATGATTCACGGGCCCCACCAGGGGGAAGTTAAATTCTTGGGGCCCCACCAGGGGGATTTTGGGTTCTTTGGTTCCACTAGAAATTTTTGGGATTCTTAAAGTCCCCCCAGGGGAAATTTTTGATTCTTGGGGCCCCCCAAATTTGATTTTGATTCCCAACCCCTCAGTGAGCCCAATTTTCTTCTGCCCCTCCAGGGGAGATGATTTTTTTGGGCCCACCAGTGGGGTTATTCTGGGCCAACAAGTAGTGGGGTTTTTGGGGGGGAAAATAAGTGGAGTTGGTTTTTGGGGACCCCCAAGGGATTTGGGTTTTTTGGGGGCCCACCAATGGATTTTGGTTTTTGGGGGCCCCAAAAAGGGGTTTTTGATTCCTTTTTGGGCCCAAACCCAGGGGGGTGATTCTTGGGGCCCCCCCATGGGGTTGATTTTTTGGGGCCCAACGTGGATTTTTGATTTCTTAAAGGCCCCCCACCAGGGAGTTGAGTTATTTTTGGGGTTCCCCATCATGAAATAAAAATTTTGGGACCCACCCCTTCTTGCTTCTGCTTTTTCTTCTACTTTTTTCCCCCCTAAAAAACAGCCCCAGGAGGGGACATGCAAAAAAAACCCATTATTTTTTTTACGGGGGTTTTTCCCACTTCCCCCCCTGGGGGGCCCTGTCTGAGCTTGGCTTTATAACATCTAGAATAATAGGACATCTACAGGAGAAAAAAGAAAAAAAAAAAAAGTTATGTAAAAAAAATGCCCTGAAAGGGGAAACTTTATAGAGGCAGGAAGGGGCAACAAAGGAGAGAGAGGGGAAAAAAGTTTTGTAAAAAAAATACAAAAACCCAAAAAAAAAAGTTCCCAAAGAAACAGTCCAAACTGTAACTATAAACCCCTACCCCCGCTCCCCAAATCCCCTTTTAAAAACCCCCTATAAAAAAAACCCTAGCTAAAAGGGAAAAATTACGACATTTAAAAAAGCCCCATTTTTGTGTCACTTTTTGCTATAAAAAATATTTAAAAAATGGGAAAAAATTATTTTAAAAATTTTTTACCCCTTTTTTTCCGGGCATTCTAAAAAAAAAAACCAAAAAAAAAAGAATGTGAAAATAAAAAATAAAATGAAGCCCTTTTTCTAAAAAGAAAAAAAAAGGTGAAAAAAAACTAGTAGAAAAACTAAGTGAGAGAAAGCAAGTGTTTGAACCGCCGTGTAGTAAAAAAAATTAAATGGGGCCTGGGGCAGGGGAAAGGGGGAAAGTGACACGGCCAGGGAAAACCCGGTTTTGGAAGGAATAAAAACCCCCTCAAACAACTTATTCCGAAACCCAAACAGGGGGGGAAAAATTTAAACTCTGGGGCCCTAATGGAAAAGTGTAATGGGGCCCCCGGCTACCATGTGTCAATTACAAGACTGGTGGCTTCTTATCTGGCAGAAGGGCTTTTGGGTTGTGAGAACTGATTGGATAGAACCATCTTGATGTTCACCCGTCTTAATGTGGTGCTCCATTTTGATCAATGGCACTTCATTTGGGGTTGTCTCACTACATTGATTCCTCTCACCTCAGTCCTGTTTTCTTGGTTTCATTTTGAATTCAGGGGTGTGTTTACTGGCTTCTACTAGGCTGCAGTAGAAGCAAGGTCTGTAGCTATAGCGACCAGTGCTGGCAGCCTATCAGGAGACATCAAACAGGTCTGTAGCTATAGCAACAAGTGCTGGCAGCCTACCAGGAGAGATCGAACAGGTCTGTAGCTTTAGTAACCAACAATAACAACCTAACAGGAGAGGTAGAATAGGTCTGTAGCTATAGTGACCAGTGCTGGCAGCCTATCAGGAGTGATTGAACAGGTCTGTAGCTATAGCAACCAGCGCTGGGAGCCTATCAGGAGGGATCAAACAGGTCTGTAACTATAGTGACCAGTGCTGGCAGCCTAAACAGGAGAGATTGAATGGGGCTGTAGCAAGGCAACCAGCGCTGGACCTATCAGAGAGGTGAAAAAGTCTGTAGCTATAGCGACCAGTGCTGGCAGCCTTCAGGAGAGATGGAACAGGTCTGTAGCTATAGCGACCAGTGCTGGCAGCCTATCTGGAGAGATCAAACAGGTCTGTAGCTATATAAAGACCAGCGCTGGCAGCCTATCAGGAGAGATTGAACAGGGCCCGTAGCTAAACAACCATGCTGGCAGCTTATCAAGAGAGATGGAACAGGTCTGTAGCTATAGCGACCAGTGCTGGCAGCCTATCAGGAGAGATGGAACAGGTCTGTAGCTATAGCAACCAGCGCTGACATCTTATCAGGAGAAATTGAACAGGTCTGTAGCTATAGCGACCTGAGGAGCTAATGCAGCCCATACAAGAGGGGATATCTAGTAATAGGTAGGGCTCTGGTAATGGACACAGATTACAAAGTGACTTCTTTTTGCAAAATCTTTAAACATAAAAAGCAGCGATCCCTGTAGTGAGACAACCCCTTAAAGGACCGAGCATTGTTCTTTTTTTCGGTCGTCGCCTTCGTTTTCCCTCCTCGCCTTCCCAGAACCATAACTTTTTTATTTTTCCATCTACATACACCTATGAGGGTTTTTATATTGCAGGACAAGATGCACTTTCTAATGGATGTCCTGAAAACATATATAATAGTCCGGCGCTCCCCCGGGCACTCACTGTGGTGCCCGTTGCCAAAAAATCACCCAAAGTTCATATTTCCAACGGGGCGCACCCAGATTTTCATTATGCAATTAAGAAAGCCTTATTTTTCCTGCAAAAACCAACATATAATCCAGGTGAGGTTAGTGGCATAGAAGCGTGTTACTCACAGAGCACATCCCAAACGTTTTCGGTCAGAGACCTTTGTCTAGGGAACCTTGCACAGCTCTCAGTAAAGTGAGACCCGGTGTCTCAAGTACTGAACTCTGGGGACTCTATAGAGAGGGTATAAAATTTCGGGTTATTCAGCTTGGAAAAAAGACTCCTTGGGTGCGATTTAATAACCGTGAGCAAATATGTGAAAGGAAAGTGTACAGATCTCTCACATGATCTCTCTGCTTCTAGGCTTATAATAACTACAAGAGGGCGTCCCTTACGCCTAAGAGGCAGAAGATTTCACCATCATCATAGTCTGGGATTCTTTACTGTAAGGGTATGTTCACGTGGCGTATTGCGGTGCGTACTTTAAGAGCTGCAACAAGCCAAGTGTTTTAGAAGTACGCACTGGTGTAATTATGCCGTGTGAATATACCCTAAGAGTGGTGACACAATGGAGTTCGGTTGCGAAAAGGTTGTGTGAAAAGGTTGTGATGGTGGATTCTTTACTGTAAGAGCAGTGACACTATGGAGCTCTCTGCCACAAGAGGTTGTGATGGTGGATTCTTAACTGATAGAGTGTAGACACTATAGAGCCTGGGGCCACAAGAGGTTATGATGGTGGATTCTTAACTGAAAGGGTGTAGGCACTATGGAGCTCGTGTCACAGAGGTTGTGATGGTGGATTCTTTATTGTAAGAGTAGTGACACTATGGGGCTCTCTTCCACAAGAGATTGTGCTGATGGATTCTTTACTGTAAGAGTGTAGACACTATAGAGCCTGGGGCCACAAGAGTATATGATGGGGATTCTTAACTGAAAGGGTGTAGACACTATGGAGCTCGTGCCACAAGAGGTTATGATGGTGGATTCTTAACTGAAAGGGTGTAGGCACTATGGAGCTCGTGTCACAAGAATTTGTGATGGTGGATTCTTTACTGTAAGAGTGTAAACACTATAGAGCCCAGGGCCACAAGAGGCTGTGATGGTGGATTCTTAAGTGTAAGAGTAGTGTCAGTATGGTGCTGTCTTCCCCCAGAGAGTCTGATGTTGGATTCATTACCGTAAGAGTGTAGACACTATAGAGCCTGGGGCCACAAGATGTTTTGATGATGGATTCTTTACTGTAAGAGTGTAAACAATATAGAGCCCAGGGCCACAAGAGGCTGTGATGGTGGATTCTTTACTGTATGAGTAGTGACACTATGGAGCTCTCTGCCACAAGAGATTGTGATGTGGATTCTTTACAATAAGAGTAGTGACATTATGGAGCTCTCTGCCACAAGAGATTGTGATGGTGGATTCTTTACTGTAAGAGTGCAAACACTATAGAGCCCAGGGCCACTAGAGATTGTGATGGTGGATTCTTTACTGTAAGAGTAGTGACACTATGGATCTCTCTGCCACAAGAGGTTGTGATGTGGATTCCTTACTGTAAGAGTGTAAACACTATAGAGCCTATGGCCACAAGAGGCTGTGATGGTGGATTCTTTACTGTAAGAGTAGTGACACTATAGAGCTCTCTGCCACAAGAGATTGTGATGGTGGATTCTTTACTGTAAGAGTGTAGACACGATAGAGCTTTGGGGGCCACAAGAGGTTGTGACGGTGGATTCTTTAGTGTAAGAGCGGTGACACTATGATGCTTGTGCCACAAGAGGTTGTGATTGTGGATTGATTGAGCAAGTTCAAGAAGGCCTTAGATGCCTTTATGGAAAAATATAATATTATGGGCTCTGGGACAAGATTGGAGATAGGACGTCAATCCAGGGATAGTTCCTGTCACCATATTTGGAGTTGGGATGGAATTTTTCCTCTTGTATGGGACAATTGGCATCAGCCTCATGGGGGTTTTTGATTTCCTCTGGATCAACACTGTAGGGTTACGTGTTGGACTCTATAGCCCTGAGACTTTTTCCAGCCTTATCTACTATGAAAATATTTTGTTCCCACTGGACAAATCCTGTAGTGGACAACCCCAGTTGTTGCTACTCCTTTAGACATCTAATGATTGGAGCATTCTGAACCCTCGGTCTATTTTGGACAGTGGTCAAACATCAAGCCCCCCAGGTACAAGGAACAAGATCTTCTATTAGTCCCTATTATGGCTGGAGGAACACCAGTTTTCATGCTTCTTTAAATCACTGGACCCAATAGAGCCAGGAACCATGATGGAGATCTGACTATCAAACAGGGGCCCCTATGGTGGGATACTCTCCATTAAAGACAAGCAGTAAAACTACATATTAGGATACTCCAAACCCTGCCTAAACATAGAATACAAGCTTCCTGTAGGCTAATAGTTCTAGTATGACCTAATGATACCATTTGTCTTCTCCTCTTGTTCCAGGTTCATTGGCCAACGAGGCTCGACTGATTGAGGACCTCTTCTCTAGCTATGATAAGCAATCCCGACCGGTGAAGTCCATCAAGGACGTCATAGAAGTAAAGCTGAAGCTGACATTGACCAACCTCATCTCCCTGGTAAGTATTGTCCATGAGTTATTTCATGCCTTGTCCCACCACACATGGTTCTTAATCAATCTTCGTTGATTTATTTCGGCAGAAAGAACGAGAAGAGACCCTGACGACAAACGTGTGGTTATTATTAGTGAGTAATATGTGCTTCTGGTTAAAGCCATGAGCAGCAGTTTACATTTGAGAGAGAAAGGGGCCAAGAAAAGAAATCAAGTTGTGAGAGAGAAGGAGGCATGAGCAGCAGTCTATATGTGAGATGGGAGGGAGCATGAGCAGCAGTCTATATGTGAGATAGGAGGGGGCATGAGCAGCAGTCTATATGTGAGAGAGGAGGCGGCCATGAGCAGCAGTGTATATGTGAGAGAGGAGGGGGCTATGAGCAGCAGTCTATATCTGAGAAAGGAGGGTGCATGAACTGCAGTCTATATCTGAGAAAGGAGGGGGCTATGAGCAGCAGTCTATATCTGAGAAAGGATGGGTCATGAGCTGCAGTCTATATCTGAGAAAGGAGGGGGCATGAGCAGCAGTCTATATCTGAGAAAGGAGGGGGCTATGAGAAGCAGTCTATATCTGAGAAAAGAGAGGGCATGAGCAGCAATCTGAGAAAGGAAAGGGCATGAGCAGCAGTCTATATGTGAGAGAGAAGGAGGCATGAGCAGCAGTCTATATGTGAGAGAGAAGGAGGCATGAGCAGCAGTCTATATGTGAGATAGGAGGGGGCATGAGCAGCAGTCTATATGTGAGATAGGAGGGGGCATGAGCAGCAGTCTACATGTGAGAGAGAAGGAGGCATGAGCAGCAGTCTATATCTGAGAAAGGAGGGGGCATGAGCAGCAGTCTATATCTGAGAAAGGAGGGGGCATGAGCAGCAGTCTATATCTGAGAAAGGAGGGGGCATGAGCAGCAGTCTATATCTGAGAAAGGAGGGGGCATGAGCAGCAGTCTATATGTGAGAGAGGAGGAGGCATGAGCAGCAGTCTCTATGTGAGAGAGGATGGGGCATGAGCAGCAGTCTATATGTGAGAGAGGAGGAGGCATGAGCAGCAGTCTATATGTGAGAGAGGAGGGATTATGAGCAGCAGACTATATGTGAGAGAGGAGGAGACATGAGCAGCAGTCTATATGTGAGAGAGGAGGAGGCATGAGCAGCAGTCTATATGTGAGAGAGGAGGGGACATGAGCAGCAGTCTATATGTGAGAGAGGAGGGGCATGAGCAGCAGTCTATATGTGAGAGAGGAGGGGGCATGAGCAGCAGTCTATATGTGAGAGAGGAGGGGGCATGAGCAGCAGTCTATATGTGAGAGAGGAGGGGGCATGAGCAGCAGTCTATATGTGAGAGAGGATGGGGCATGAGCAGCA
This sequence comes from Phyllomedusa bahiana, assembly GCA_025379985.1. NCBI lineage: Eukaryota > Metazoa > Chordata > Amphibia > Anura > Hylidae > Phyllomedusa > Phyllomedusa bahiana. Next base: position 12,436 of record JAODAL010062158.1, on the reverse strand, counting down.
GTCTATATGTGAGAGAGGAGGAGGCATGAGCAGCAGTCTATATGTGAGAGAGGAGGGATTATGAGCAGCAGACTATATGTGAGAGAGGAGGGGCATGAGCAGCAGTCTATATGTGAGAGAGGAGGAGGCATGAGCAGCAGTCTATATGTGAGAGAGGAGGGATTATGAGCAGCAGACTATATGTGAGAGAGGAGGAGGCATGAGCAGCAGTGTATATGTGAGAGATGAGGAGGCATGAGCATCAATCTATATGTGACAGAGGAGGGGCATGAGGAGAAGTGTATATGTTAGATAGATGGGGGAATGAGCAGTAGTCTGTATGTGAGAGAGGAGGGGGCATGAACAGCAGTCTATATGTGAGAGAGGAGGAGGCATGTGCAGCAGTCTATATGTGAGAGAGGAGGGAGCATGAGCAGTAGTCTGTATGTGAGAGAGGAGGGGGCATGAGCAGCTGTTTGTATGTGAGAGAGGAGGGGGCATGAGCAGCTGTTTGTATGTGAGAGAGGAGGGAGCATGAGCAGCAGTCTGTATGTGAGAGAGGAGGGGGCATGAGCAGCAGTCTATATGTGAGAGAAGAGGAGACATGAGCAGCAGTGTATATGTGAGAAAGGAGGGGGCATGAGCAGCAATCAAGTTGTGAGAGAGGAGGGGGAATGAGCAGCAGTCTATATGTGAGAGAGGAGGGGACCTGAGCAGCAGTCTATATGTGAGAGAGGAGGGGGCAAGAGCAGCAGTCTATATGTGAGAGAGGAGGGGACATGAGCAGCAGTCTATATGTGAGAGAAGAGGGGGTATGAACAGCAGCCTATATGTGAGAGAAGAGGAGACATGAGCAGCAGTGTATATGTGAGAAAGGAGGGGGCATGAGCAGCAATCTATATGTGAGAGAAGAGGAGACATGAGCAGCAGTGTATATGTGAGAAAGGAGGGGGCATGAGCAGCAATCAAGTTGTGAGAGAGGAGGGGGAATGAGCAGCAGTATAAATGTGGGACAAGAGAGGACATGAACAGCAGTATGTATGGGAGGTAGATGGGGGTATGAGCAGTAGTCTGTATGTGAGATAGATGGTGGTATAAAAAGTAGCCTATGTGTTAAGAAGGAGGGTGCATGGGCAGCAGTCTGTCTATGAGAGAGGAAATAGGCTGATGTAACAAGGCCGGAAGCAAAACATCTTGGGCGACACGTAAGACTTTGGCCCTCAGGCGTAATTTTTTTTGTGCGCATTAGTAGTGTAGACTGCGCCTGAATCTATGAACCTGTTCTACTGCGGGTCATAGATTTAGCCAATTCTAGCTACAAAGCGACACTTGTGGCTCAGGTAAACCCCTTGTAAAGTGCTCTACCTATTCCAGCAGTAATGCGTCCGGATTTACTGTACTGAAGCTATAAATAGCTGGTTGTAGTGCGACACACCTCCCACACGCCACCCGAATCTCAGGCGCATTACAAGGTGCAGCGGGTGCTTTGTAATACACCTCATATTGGAGTGCGCCTCGTTAAAAATCTAGCAAACAGGGCTGCACCAGTTTTTGGGCCAAAAAGACGCCAGACTTCTGGCGCAGCCCTGTACATACTGTATATGTCCCTTTATGTTGTTTTTTTTCTTTTAACTTCCTATTGAACATTTCCCTGGTCAACATGTAGATTTTTCTGGGACTACAAAATTGATTGTGTTTCCATGTTGGCCCTACAATGATTACCAGACACAGCTCGGTACAACTGGTTGTGGCCATACCTGGAACCGCTGCTGCAGTACTTGACATAGCCACAACCAACCATGGCATTGTGCCTGGTAACTACTACTGTGTTTCCCCGAAAATAAAACATGGTGCGATTTTTTTTTCAAACTTCCCAATATAAGGCGTCCCATGAAAATAAGACATAGCAGAAGTCATTGCTGCAGATCCCCATACACAGGGCCGTCCCTAAGGGTGGGCAGAGAGAAACAGCTCTGGGACATATTTTCTTAGCAGAGGGATGAAGGACCTGTGCAGGGAGTCCATGTGACGTGATTTCACCACGGTCCCAACATCCCAGGAGAGGAGACAGAAAGTACATGTAAGTAATAGAGGGAAGAGGAGGGAGAACAGAGCAATGATACGGACACACATCTCAGAGAATGGCTGATGGGGCATGCTGGAACTTCTAGTTCCACAGGTCCCAGCATGTCCCATTTCCCATCCTTTTAGATAAGTCACTTCAGCTGCCATAAAATGTCCTTTACATACATATATCCTATCGATTGTGACTCTAAACTTTAAGATTATATATATATATATATATATAAAATATTATATATATATATATATATATAAATATAATATAACTCACCGGCCACTTTATTAGGTACACCATGCTAGTAATGGGTTGGACCCCCTTTTGCCTTCAAAACTCCTAAATTTTCTGGCATAGATTCCAAAAGGGTTTTTGAAACGATGCTAATTGGTCCCCAAGGGGGCCCCAAAGAGTGCCAAAAAAAATACCCCACCCTGACAACCACCACCACCACCTGAACCGTTGATACAAGGCAAGGGATCCATGCTTTCATGTTTTTGACGCCAAAATTCTGACCCTACCTCCGAATGTCGCAGCAAAATCGAGAACTCACAACCAGGAAAACTTTTTTCCCAAATCTCTACTGCCCAAATTTCGATGATTGGGCAAATTGGAGCCTCTTTTTCCTGTTCTTAGCTAAAGGATGGCACCCGTTGGTTTCTGCTGCTGTAGCCCACTCCTCAAATTCCCCCGTACTGTGGTTCAGAATGCTCTTCTGCCTCCCTTTGGGTTGTAACGGGTGGCTATTTGGGGTCACGTTCCCTTTTCTATCATCGAACCAGTCTGCCCTTCTCCTTTGACCTCTGGCATCAAAAAGGGGCTTTTCCCGCCCACAGGACGCCGCCACTGGATGTTTTTTCTTTTTGGACCTTTTCTTTTAAACCCTAGAGAGGTTTGTGCGTGAAAATCCCGGGAGATCAGCATTTTCTGAAATACTCAACCACCCTTCGGGCACCAACAACCATGCCACGTTCAAGGCACTCAAATCCCCTTTCTTCCCCAATGTGCTGGGTTTAAAATGCGGAGTTTTGTCTTACCATTCTAAGCCTAAATGCATGAGTTGCCGCCAACGTTTGGGCTATTAAAAATTTAAAGTTTTTAACGACAGTTGGACAGGTGTCCAAAAAATGGCCGGTGATTTTTAATACACACACTAGTATAGATGCTAAATTTATTCAGGGAAAAAATAAACACCCCCAAAAAATAAGACTGGTGCGATTTTATTTTCCAAGCTTCCCAATATAAGGCGTCCCCTGAAAATAAGACATAGCAGAAGTCATTGCTGCAGCTCCCCATACACAGGGCCGTCCCTAAGGCCGTGTTCACACGGCTTATTTCGCCACAGGATTGGCGCCGTAACTGCGCGCCGGATTTGCGCTGCAGTACGGCTCCAATCCGTGCAGTAATTACGGTAATCCCACCGTTTCTCATAGAGAACAGTGGTTCTGTCACTCCTCCCCGCTCGGCGAATCCGCCGGGTGGGGAGAAAGTGACATGCACATTATCCAGGCGCAATACGTGCCGTGGATAATGGAAGTCTATGGGGCCGGGGAGCGGCGCCCCCGCCCCCGCCTCTTATTCAAGCCGGAATTGCGAGCGCAATCCGGCTCGCAATTCCGGCTTGAATAAGCCGTCTGAACGAGGCCTAAGAGTGGGCAGAGAGAAACGGCCCTGGGACATTTTTTCTTAGCAGAGGGATGAAGGCCCTGTGGAGGGAGGTCATGTGACTGTGATGTCACCACAGGTCCCGAACATCCCAGGAGAGGAGACAGAAAGTACATGTAAGTAATAGAGGGAAGAGGGGGGAGAACAGAGCAATGATACTGACACACATCTCAGAGGACAGCTGATGGGCCATGCTGGAACTTCTAGTCCTACAAGTCCCAGCATGTCACATTTGCCATCCTTTGAGATAAGTCACTGCAGCTGCCATAAAATGTCCTGTACATACATATATCCTATGGTTTCTGACTCTAAACTTTAAGAATTAATATACACACACACTAGTATCATGCTATAATTTATCCTATGGTTTGTGGCTCTAAACTTTAAGAGATATATATATATAAACAAAAAACGAAAAAACCGCTGCACCACAAAGATATCAAATAAAACAAGTTTGTGCTTTATTCCATGTCAGGCGACGTTTCGGCTTCCAATGAGCCTTTCTCAAGCAATTAGTGGGTGGAAGGTGATTGACATATAAAGGCAGTGCTCATAAATATTCAACAATACAATCAATATACATTTCATAAAAATATCATAATCAAACAGTGTAGCAAGCAATCAAAGTATAAGAAATACACACATGCAAAATAAATATTACAAAAAAGTGAATAATATATATTTATGTTACAGTTCATCTTGCTTGATATGACTTTAATCATTATGGGATTAGACTGAGCTGAATGTGTGTGGTTTTTACCATATATATTTGGTTCGGTCAGGATGTACACTGTTCCTTCATCAGATATGTAGGACTCTGTGCGTTTATTTTTCCCATTTTGATAGATGTCCCCTGGTGAAATTAAAATATTAATTATATTGCCCCTGTTTTATTTTGTTTCATTTTATTTTTCTTTTGTATGCACGGTGCTTCTGTGATATCGCACGGATAGCCTGCTGCATTCCCTTTTGCAATATGGCGTTGGTGGCTTCTATGGTTATCTGCGCATGCGCGGACCGGAGCGGCTCTCGTTTCGTGCCGGCTAATGATGCATTTTTCCGGACATGCTCGTGGGACATGGGGGACCCCGAGTCGTTTGTGTGCCTATGTAAGCTACTGCTGGTAGAGGACTCATCTTTTCCCCTTTTTAAACATACCTGTGTTTTACAAAATAATATTTTCCCACCTTGTTTAGGGTATTATCCTATAGACTATGTTTTTGATTTTTAAAGGGTATTATTCACTTTTTTGTAATATTTATTTTGCATGTGTGTATTTCTTATACTTTGATTGCTTTGCTACACTGTTTGATTATGATATTTTTTATGAAATGTATATTGATTGTATTGTTGAATATTTTGGGCACGCCTTTATTTGTCAATCCCCTTCCACCACAAATTGTTAAAAAAGGCTCATTGGAAGCCGAAAGTCGCCTGACAGGAATAAAGCAAAAACTTGTTTTATTTTATTCTTTGTAAAGTGCAGCTTTTTTTTTTTTTCGGTTTCTGATACTTTGACCCGTGACGTGGGTCTTGCCGCTAGCACCCTAGTATAGCATGCTATTATTTATTCATGGAAAAATAAGATATCCCCTGAAAATAAGACATAGTGCTTCTTTAGGAGCAAAAATTATTATAAGACGCTGTCTTATTTTTGGGGAAACGGGGATATGCCATCAATGTTTGTTGCCCCAGAGGTGGGACCCGCACCTAACTCAAGAACAAGCCCCGGAACCCTCTCTGCTTAGAACAAAGAGGTGGTTGAGACTCTCCCATTGAAATCAGTGAGAGTTCTGAGTACAGGCGAGGGAAGGAACCCGCACCTATCACGCGTTGATGACATATCCTGTCCATATGCCATCAATGATTATAGTGAGACAACCCTTCAGTGCATCTTCAGCCAGGTCTGCAAAGTCAACTCTCCAAAAGTCATGCTAACTCCAGGGTCTGGCAGCTGAGACGTGGGCTCTTGCAGGCAGGTTCCTTGGTCCCGGCAGCTGAGACGTGGGCTCTTGCAGGCAGGTTCCTTGGTCCCGGCAGCTGAGCGTGGGTCTTGCAGGCAGGTTTCCCTTGGGCCCTTTAGTGAGACGTGGGCTCTTGCAGGCAGGTTCCTTGGTCCCGGCAGCTGAGACGTGGGCTCTTGCAGGCAGGTTCCTTGGTCCCGGCAGCTGAGACGTGGGCTCTTGCAGGCAGGTTCCTTGGTCCCGGCAGCTGAGACGTGGGCTCTTGCAGGGCCTTCCTCGTCCCCGGCAGCTGGACGGGGGTCTTACAGGCAGCTTCCTCGGTCCCGGCAGCTGAGATGTGGGCTCTTCCAGGCAGGTTCCTCGGTCCCTCAGTGGATTGGTCTCTTGCAGGTAGGGCCTCGGGCCCGGCCTGAGATGTGGGCTCTTTACAGGAGGTTCCTTTTGGGCCCCCCCGGACTGGACGTGGGCTCTTACAGGCAGGTTCCTTGGTCCCCGGGAGCTGAGGGGGTGGGCTCTTTCAGGCAGGTTCCTTTGGGCCCCGCAGCTGAGCGTGGGCCCTTGCAGGGAGGTTCCTTTGGGCCCGGCCAGCGAACGTGGGCTCTTCAGGCAGGTTTTCCCTTGGGGCCCCCCAAATGGGCGTGGGCTCTTGCAGGCAGGTTCCTTGGGGCCCGGCGCTGGACGTGGGCTCTTTCAGGCAGGTTCCTTGGTCCCGGCAGCTGAGAAGTGGGCTCTTGCAGGCAGCTTCCTCGGTCCCGGCAGCTGAGACGTGGGCTCTTACAGGCAGCTTCCTAGGTCCCTGCAGCTGAGAGGTTGGCTCTTACATGAAGGTGCCTCGGTCCCTGCAGCTGAGATGTGGGCTCTTACAGGCGGTTCCTTGGCCCTGCAGCTGAATGGGGCCTTGCAGGAGGTTCCTTGGGCCCGGGGAGCTGAACTGGGGTCTTTCAGGCAGGTTTCCCTTTGGGGCCCCCAGTGAGATGTGGGCTCTTGCAGGTAGGTTTCCTTGGTCCCCCGGCAGTGGAGTGGGCTCTTTAAAGGGAGGTTTTTTGGTCCCTGCAGCTAGAGTGGGTCTTGCAGGGGGGGTTCCTTGGGCCCCGGGGCTGAGATGTGGGCTCTTACAGGCAGGTTCCTTGGTCCCGGCAGCTGAGACTGGGCTCTTCAGTAGGTTCCTTTTTCCCGCAGCTGGGACGGGGTTTAGGCAGGTTCCTCGGTCCCTGCAGCTGAGATGTGGGCTCTTGCAGGCAGGTTCCTCGGTCCCTGCAGCTGAGATGTGGGCTCTTGCAGGCAGGTTCCTCGGTCCCTGCAGCTGAGATGTGGGCTCTTGCAGGCAGGTTCCTTGGTCCCGGCAGCTGAGACGTGGGGGTCTTGCAGGCGTTCCCTTGGGCCGGGAGCTGGAACGTGGGGCTCTTACGGCAGGTTCCCTTTGGCCCGGCGCGAGATGTGGGCTCTTGCAGGCAGGTTCCTTACATGTATGACCCTTCTTATTTTTGAATCATTCTGTTGAAGACATGGGACGATTACCGGCTGACGTGGAATGAGTCTGACTATGGTGGCATCGGCATTATACGTGTCCCACATGACACGGTGTGGCTTCCGGATATAGTCCTAGAGAACAAGTAAGTCTTCCATCTTCCACAATGTGTTCCCTCTATCAGGCAGCCCACTCCCAGTGAAATGGAAGTAGCCCCAAAGGGGCTATTCTGTCCTTGTGGGGGTCCAAATTAGCTTAAAAATAACAAAGGGTGCACTGAGAAAGAACAATCACAACATGCCCTGCTGCTATGAAAGTGCTTTCTGCTTTATTCACAAAATGGCAGCTTTTTTATACCTTTGCAAATTAGTAGATAAGAAGCATCACATGGACCTGCCTGTGAGGGTCTATTGGCACGTCCTTATCTACAGACCCCTCCTCACAGCTCAGGAATGTTTGGACACAGGGTGTAACTTTAAAAGAGGTACCATCTTGGATTACACGACAATCTCTACAAACTACTACAGGCGGCCATGTTGTTAACATATTAGTGACAAGAGATAAACAGACAGCTTTTACATGCTATATTACATAGGTATGTGAGGTATAGACTAACTAATACATTAAAATGGAGACACAAAGGATCACACATATATAACCTTTGTTCCCATCATCAACACCAGTCTTACATTTTCTTTGTTTTCAGTATTGATGGTCAGTTTGACGTGGCGTACTATGCCAATGTGCTTGTGTACAGCACCGGATATATGTATTGGCTCCCACCTGCCATCTTCAGGAGCACGTGCAGCGTTGATGTGACTTACTTCCCATTTGACTGGCAGAACTGTTCGCTTGTGTTCAGGTGAGGAAATGTATATAATCCTATATCCACAGGCAATGGCTCCACACTTCCTCAGTCCCGAGATATCCTTTGACTCTGCCCTGTCTTTCACACCGTACATCCAAGTCCTGACCCCATCCTGTCGCCTCTAGCTGAAAAATATTTCTCGAAACCGCCCCTTTCTTGACTTTCACTCTGCAAAAAATGCTTGTGCATGCCCTTGTCCTCTCCCACCTAGATTAGTGTAATATCCTTCTCTGTGGATTCCTACCCAAAACTCGTGCTTTCCTTAAAGGGGTTGTCTCACTACAAAGAATAGCTTTCAAAATGTAGGGAACACTAAATGAAGATGGTTTCCAAATATATTGCGTTGTTCATCTTTTTTTGTTAAGGAGCTACAAGTGATTTTATCACCATCTGAGGGCCCTCTCTGGTTTCCCAAGTGACCGACCTGTGTACTCCATCCCCCCTGCTGTTTGTTCTATCTGATAGCAGGGAGTGACGTCCTCACACAGGTAGCGCACACAGAACTCTGGACAGTGAGAGCTTGTGTGTTATCTGATCTTTCAGACAAAAGACTCATTACTCTACTGTTTACATTAGCTCAGAAGCTTCTCAGGACCTCAGAGAAGGTTAATTTAGCTATTCTTGATAATAAACAGGAAGTCTGAATACACAGAGCTCATTATGCTAATTACAGACAGCTTGACCAGGAAGTGACAGAGCAAAGCAGCAGTATTTCATTCATGCATTCTATGAAATTATGAGATGAGACAACCCCTTTAAATCCACCATCAACTCCGCTGCCCATCTGATCCACCTCTCTCCTCGCTCCTCCTTTCCCAATCCCTGCATTGGCTCCCATTGCCATGTAAATTCAGTCTAAGTTACTAACCATGACCTACAAGGCGCTCTGTAATCTGTCCCCTCAATGCACCTCTGCCTTAAAAGGGTTGTCCAGTTTTAGACATTGATGGCATATAGATAGGATATCTCATCAATGTGTCGAGGCTGCCCTTCCGGGGACGAGTGAACTGCTTGGCTGTACTCAGATCTCCATTGATTTTAATGGAAGGGTCCCGACCGCTTCTTCTTTCAAAATGGAGAGGTTTCAAGGCTCATTCTCAGGTGATTGGATGGAGCCAAAAGTGCAGAAAGGTGATTGGATGGCCGACAAAAGTGCAGAAAGGTGATTGGATGGCCGACCAAAGTGCAGAAAGGTGATTGGATGGCCGACAAAAGTGCAGAAAGGTGATTGGATGGCCGACAAAAGTGCAGGAAGGTGATTGGATGGCCGACAAAAGTGCAGGAAGGTGATTGGATGGCCGACAAAAGTGCAGGAAGGTGATTGGATGGCGCCAAAAGTGCAGAAAGCCGCTGAAAATGAAACTGAAAATGGTGTGTCAAACTAGAACTTTACTCGAACGAACAGTAAAATGTCTGGTTCGAGTTTTAAAAATTTGAGAAGTTCTACTAGAACCTAACTTTTCTAGAACAGTTCGATCAACACTACTCCTCACATAACCGTCTCCAAGACTTCTCCCGTGCTTCCCCCCACACTCTGGAATTCACTGCCCCAAACGCTCAGACTCTCCTCCATTTTCACCAGCCTCAAAAGCAACATGAAAACCCATCTGTTCTGGATCCTATAGCCTCCAATAACCTTGCTACCCCTACACCACTTTACACATGTGTGTCCCTCACCTTCTGTCTCCTTCCTCCTCCATTGTAGATTGTAAGCTCTTGCGGGCAAGGTCCTGTGTCCTTCTCTACCACTTTGTTATTTAGTTCTAATATTATATGTCTCCAGGTCTGATACTATGTAGTCAAACCACTTTGCTTGTAATAATAATCCTCACCACCATAATGACAGCTACACATAAACCTATAGAGATACAACATCTGCTACACATGGGCAGTCTTCGAAGTTGGATATGCAGCGGGTGAAATAAGTATTGAACACATCACCAATTTTCTAAGTGAATCTGTTTCTAAAGGTGCTATTGAAATTTTCACCAGATGTTGGTAAGAACCCGATTCACAATTTCTGGCTCACTGTGTCTTTTCTCAGGTCTAAAACCTACAACGCTAAGGAGGTCGACCTGCAGTTGGCTCTTGATGATGACAAAATGGAGAAAATCGAATGGTTAGACATTGACCCGGAGGCGTTTACATGTGAACGATTACACTGAAGTTGATATTCTCCTCCAGGTGACCCCTTTAGATATGTTCTGATGGTGCAACATCTAACGGAGACCCCTATACCCCATTTCATAGATAACCAGACCCTGTGGGTGCAACATCTACAAGAGACCCCTACACCCTATTTCATAGATATCCAGACCCTGATGGTGCAACATCTACAGGAGACCCCTAGACCCTATTTCATAGATAACCAGACACTGATAGGGTCAAGGGGTCTCTTGTAGATGTTACACTATTTCATAGATATCCAGACCCTGATGGTGCAACATCTACAGGAGACTCCTAGACCCTATTTCATAGATAACCAGGCCCTGCTGTTGCACATTCTCCAGAAGCCCCTAGACCATATTTCATGGACAACCAGACCTTTATGGTATGACATCTACAGGAGACCCCATAACAATAGTTTAAAGATAACCAGACCCTGAGGGTACAACACCCACAGGAGACCTATAGACCTTATTTAATAGATAACCAGACCCTGCTGGTGCAAATTCTCCAGAAGCTCCTAGACCATATTTCATAGGTAACCAGACCCTTCTGGTGCAACTGAAATGGAAAGTAGCCTCAAAGGGGCTATCCTGTCCTTGTGGGGGGCCAAATTATCTTAAAAATAACAAAGGGTGCACCGAGAAAGAACATCACAACATGCCTGTTTTCTGTGAAAGTGCTTTTTGATTTTATTCAAAAATTGGGTGGTTTTTTATACCCCTTTGCATTAGTAGAGAAAAGGCTTCACATGTACCTGGCTTGAGGGTCTATTGGCAGTTGTTATCTATAGACCCTCCCCACAGCCTTCAGGAATGTCTGAACACAGGGTGTAACTTTGACTAGGGGGCCATCTTGGATTACACGAAAGATCTATTACATATACTACTACAGACGGCCATTTTACATGCTGTACTATTATAAGTATGTGCCTATTATTGTATATATAATATATATATGTATATGTGAGGTATTTATAACTAATACATTTAAAATAGAGACACAAAGGATCACACAATATATAAAACCTTTGTTCCCATCCACAACAGCCCCCCCTTGAGACTTTGTTTCATTTTAATTTTTCCCCTTTTTTCCCCCCTTTTCTTTTTCCCTTTCCTCTTTCCCCCTTTTTATTCTTTTTTGGGAAAGGGTTTCGCCCTGACAATGCGGCCCGTGCCCCGGGTACGCCCTAGCTACCCTACACTTTATGGTCTTTTTCTTTGGAATGCGGTTGCAAGGGGGGGGAGTAGTGAATTTCCCGGGAAACTTCTGACGTCAAGGTTCCCCAGGAATAGTGTCTTATTGTCCCCCAATCATATGGTGTCAGGCTTTTTGGGCAGCTGAAGGTGGGTAGTGTCGCTGTCATCTAGAGGCCAGGCCGTGGACAACGTTTTCCCCGATGGGAAATAGCTGGTCCACGTTTCACAAAATTGTTTCCCCAAGCAAGGGAGAACAACAAAAATTAGAGCAAGAAATTTGCACACAATCAATATGGAATACCTATCTGGGCAAACATTCCCCGCCAAACCCCTTTGGGCCCTGAATAAAAAACCCCTGTTCCCAGGGTGATCTATGCCCGGAAATTACGCTTTAAAATTTTTTGAGAGATATCTGCTTTTTAATGACCCCCGTGACCTTCCCCTTTTGGCCCTGATTTCTTTAAAAAAAAGTACAGCAGGTTTCCGATCATTTTGCCAAAACCCCCTCCCCCTCCGCCCCAAACCATGTCCGGGCCTCCGGTTCGCCAAGGCACGCAGGGTTTTGGGCCTCTGATTGCCGGGCCCCCGTAGGGGTCCTGGGTAATTCACCCAAATCTTTGCTGGGGGGTTTTAATATATGTAAATTTTTCCCTCTACATTTTGTTTAAGTTTATTTTGGTAGCAGAGATTTTAAAACCCCGCGGCCAAATGGTCCCCGCCTTTTAAAATTCGGGCCCCTTGGGACCCTTAAGCATCAATTTTAACCATGGGGGGCGAAGCTCCCCTTTTGGGGGGGTTTTCTTTCCTCTGACTCTGATTGTGTCACATTTTGACCCCTCATCAAAATATGGAAAGGGTTTAGTAATTAGTCAGGGCAATTGTCCGGTCCAGTTGCCCTAGTTTTTCCCTTTATTCCAACCCCAGCACCCAGTAATAGCAAAAGTGTCCCCCGTTCCTCCATCACACACCAAAATAGCATGGGTTTTTGACCCAAGAGTTGACGAAATAATCTTAACATCGTAAAGGCAGCATTGCCCTCTCCGGGGGTGG
>JAODAL010062157.1:0-19903 GCA_025379985.1 Phyllomedusa bahiana | reverse complement strand
GGGTGGTTAAACCCTGACTCCTTTAAGTTTGGGTGGGACATGCTGGAAAACGGGGGAAAACTTACAGGTGTCGTAATTTGGTCTATGTTGTTAGACCCCCGACGGGCAGGCGTTTGTTTTTTTTTTTTGTTTGTGCATGCCTTGCCTTGTATTTTTTGCTGCTAATAAAATACGAGGCCGTATTTTTACACCTGGAATCCGTCTCTGTCTCTGCCTGAAAATACGTGGTCACAATCCCGAGCCGCTAAGCTCACAATATAATATATAGTATATATATATATATATATATTAATATAAAAATTTATATATATATATATATATATAATATATATTTTAATATATTTTGACAGGGAGACTGCGGGTAGTCGCATGACCCTGCACTAGAGGGTCTATGGCCGGGAGGCCTTCTGCAGATACGCCACCGAGGAACTGGGCTCGGTGGGGAAAAGCCACCTATATTGGGTCAGAGGTTATATTTATGAACTTTGGGTTTTGCGGCTAGAATAGCTGCTAGGTAGCTGGTAGGGGGTGGCTTTTTCGGGACAGCTATAGTGTCGGGTGGGTGGCTGTCCCTGCATTCCAGGTCACTGGGTTCCAGTCTGGATATTAAACCCATCCCTGGAGTACTATAAAAGCCTAGTACTCCAGGTGATCGGGGGGCGTGGCTGCTACCAGGTTGTGTGGAGCAGCAGAGCCGGGAAGAGAGCTCTGGCACCCCAGAGGCTACAGGAAAGCCGGGCACACAGTAAGCAGTGTAATGTTTTTGAAGGGGCTGTGCGATAGACACAGACCTCTAGACAGAGAGGGACTCTGTGTATAAGTTAGTGACCAGATGGCCAAGGATTTATTTATATGTGTTTTTTTCTGTGTAAACTGTGTGCCTTAATAAAGTGGTCTGAAGCCATAAAGAGAAGCCTAGTGTGGGGTTTGTGCCAATACCGTTTTTACAAAGGACAGGGGATCCCAAAGCAAGAAAACCCCCGGGACGGGCCAAGATGGCGTCCTAGAGCTGAGCGGCAGCCTACATATGGTGGAGGTATGCGATGGGCAAAGATTGGCGCAGTACATAAAATTGGGCACTAGCTGACATGTGCACAAAAGTTCGTAGAAAAATGCTGCAGATTACATAGGACTGGTACAGTTTACATGGGACTCCTGAAAGTTAGTTCTGTTGAGCAAAGATTGTCTGAAGTGAGACACACCCGAAGCAGCCTTTTGTGTGGAAAAGAGCCTGCCTCAGTGGAGCAGGAGACGGCCTGTGGAGAGACAGGGGATGCACCCCAATAAAGTGACTGTATTACTGCCTAAGGATATCTTCTTGCTATGGGAGAACTTAAGTTTTTCGAGCGGGCAATTGCCCTAATGAAAGAGGATATGGCTAAGCTCCCGTCCATTCCAAGCAGCATCAGGACTGTGCCGCGGCTATAAGGTCATATAGGGAGGCCATACAAGAGAGAAAGGCATCACAGCCCCTCGGAGGGTTGGTGGAAAAGGCTGGTGCTAAAAGGCCAAGGTGGCCTTACAAGAAACAGGCATGGCCAAGTGTTCCTCACCCACAGGGGTTAACTCCAGACCAGACGGAACTGCTGGGGTTTGCACGGATGCTGTTGTTGCCAAGGGCAAACATCTTGATGAGGGGCTGGAGCGGAGGGCCCCGTGGCCAGGAGGCCTGGTCGCCCAAAACACAGAAGGGGTCCATGTCTGGAGAGACCGAATTACGGTGGGACCTGCGTGCTGCCGTTGCCACGGGCAACCAACTAGATCAGCAGGAGAAGCCTCCAGTGAGAACCCTGGAGTTGCAAGTGGGTGGTATCCAGCTATTGGTCGATTTGGACCGTTGTCAGAGGACCTCCAGAGTGCAACCAGACATTATACCCTTCATGAAGACCCGACCAGAAACTGGTAAGACTGTTGTCATATATTTTGAGACGGGTTTTGGGACTGTCAGTCATGGGCTTGAGGTGTGCGAGGAGCTCCAGGTGGAGATAATTCTCGGCAGAAGCTTCCCATATTTCTGGCAGTTGTGGGGGACGGCGAAGGTCAAAGTATATGGTTACTTCTGGGAAGGACCCCCTGAGTGCGCTGTACCACTGCCGGAAAGGGACAGGCCTGATGACTTGCATATGAAAGTCCCTAAGACATTGGGGTTTGATTCTTTGCACAGTATCCAGGATGGGTTAAGCGTGTGTCCGGATGTGCAGCCTGGACAGAAGAGTCCTGTGAGCAGTGGGACTATTAAACTTGGAGTTACAAAGTCGGATGGACTTGATATGTTGCATGTGGACTTGTTCACAAAAACCCCCTTAACTACATTAATGCCCGAGAAACATGCTAGGTGTGAACAAGCGGCTAGGGGTGCTGCCGCTATTGCAGGGGTGGAGAGCAGCCCAAGTGTGTCCCTAGAGGTCATGGTTAACAGGGCTGAGACCGTAGCAGAAAATGTGTGTCCTGGGATGCACGACAATATGAAGACAGGGGTTAACACTACAGACTCAGGAGGAGCTAATGTTGTTGCCCCTAGCAATAAGGTGTCCTCTGCATCCCCTGCTGTGGAAGCCTGTGAATGTGAGTATGCTACAGCTGTGTGCGGAGTGTCTGGAGGGCAGTTGACAAAGGTGTCTACCAGTGACCCCAGCAAAACTCTGTGTCCCTGATGGTAGCCTGCAAGTTGCAGGAAATCTGTGTCCAGGGATTGATGGCCACCAGTTCTGTGTGACTGCTGTCGTTTCCAGAGAGGAGCTTTCATGTTTCAATGTGCGGCCTGGAAGTTCTGAGGATGTTTGCTCTCCTACAATGTGTGAGGAGACTAGTTTAATGAGGGTGTGTCCAGACTCTGGTGAGCTGTATGCCTGCATGAATGAAGCAGATTCTGTGTGCAGCCCTGTGCAGTGTATTACAGAGTGGACACTCTGTGATGGAGCGCTGGATTGTAGCACTGCAGAGTGTGAAGAGAGAGGTCATGCTGAGACCTTTAGTTCTACGGCTTGCACTGGCTCCAATGGTTGCTGTATTGCCAGTTGCTTTATCTGCCCGGGTCACAAAAAACTGCAGGGATGAGAGGCAGGGGAGCGGGTTTTAAATCCCAGATGGAAAGAGGTGCCTGGTTCTGAGGTAGCTGATGAAATTTTTCCCTTTAAAGGGGATGGAGAATCATATTAACGTATCTCAGAGGTATTATGTCCTGTGGTTTTGGGTGAACGGCAGATGGATTCCATTTGCAGCAAGGTGTCCGCTAAACCTACGGAGGGTAAAAAGGTGACTGAGTTGCCTAATGTGAACACGGCCAGGTGGTGTATGAGTTTGGGAGAACTATAAAGGTAATAGCCGGGCGGTTATGACTGATGTCCCATGTATAAAATGTGTCTTTCCATTGCCTCCAGCTCATTGGGTGAATTTGATGTTGAGCAAGAAGTAGGAGTATCCCAGGTAGAAAACTGAGAATTCTCCCTTAGAGATGGTTATTTGGGGATGTGAAAGAAAATCTCACCCATTAATGCAGAGTGTCTGCTGCTAGAAAGTGCCAGTGAGAAGTGTGCACGGGAGAAGGTGTCCTCTGACACTGGTGAAGTTCCAGGTAATGTCATGGTGGCGGACCAATTGTCTACAGAGTTTGTCAATGGTGACTCTGGTATTATTAGAATGCCTACTGATTGTGAGGAGGCCTGTAGGGCAGAATGTGCAGGGTTATGGCCCTGTAGTGAAACGGAAGCTTGCTGAGGGGCACCCAGGTCAGATACCTGGTAGGGGTTGTATAGATCAGATGCCTGCCAGTGACCCTGTAGTCAAGCAAGGGGAAAAGCCTGAAAAGGAGGAAACAGACCGGGATTTTGACTTTCCTGCTGTGGTGAGTAAGGTGTATGGAGGGACGAGCGAGTCCTTAAAAAATCAGAAACTCACTGGTAAAGGGCTGAGGTAAAACTGCAGGCTTCCCTTGATGTTGCAACTGTCTTTAATGTTGATGTTATTGTTACCTACAGGTTAAGGGTGTCACAGAGGCCATGGTGCCACAGATGGTCCTACTGCCTGGAGGGTAAACATCCCGAGGTGGTCAGTGAGGTAGACCCGATTTCCTCAGGTAGAAACCAGGTAACAGCCAGTAGCCAAGAGGCAGAGCTTCAGGGTCCAGAGAAATTTGAGGCTGTATCTGACCCTAAGAGACAGGAGATGGTCAGTGAGGACCAGAGTCCTGGTGATGAAGCGATGTTTGGGACCCATTTTGATCCTGCAGACAAAGAGGTAGCAGGTTTTGGCTCAGGTGCGCCCCTAGGGGCCATGATAAATAGCGACCCTGACAGGTGTGATGTCATTACAGTTTCTAGCGACACTAGTGTGGTTACTGAGACCAACCAGGGGCCCCTGGCTTATGCTAGACCCAGGATAGGGAAAACCTGCCCCCGTGGGCACCATGCCAAAAATAGTCTGTGTGTGGGAAGCAGCCTACAAGGTCTGATAGCGCTGGTAATGGGGTTGTCAGTACTAACCCCGGGAATGTCAGATGCGGGGTGTGGGTGATGACATCCTGGTTGCAGAGCATGCATGGGTTGTGCCACCTGTAAAAAGTGGCTATGATCAGTCTGTTGCCCATTGTAGGGTGAATGCATGGGATGAGCACACAGCTAGGTATGTGACCAAGATCATCTCTGCCCCTGCGGATATAGGGAAGAGGTTGCCCCAAAATAGGAGCTTTGACCCTGGAGGGAGCCCGGACAATGTGAGAAAGCCCTACGGCCTTTATCAGAGGGGGAGGATATGTGACAGGGCGACTGCTGGTAGTCGCATGATCCTGCCACTAGAGGGTCTATGGCCGGAGGCCTTCTGCAGATGCGCCACCGAGGAACTGGGCTCGGTGGGGAAAAGCCACCTATATTGGGTCAGGAGTGTTATACTACTGACACTTATGGTAATGGCTAGAATAGCTGCTTGGTAGCTAGGTATGGGGTGGCTTTTTCGGAACAGCTATAGTGTCGGGTGGGTGGCTGTCCCCGCATTTCAGGTCACTGGTTTCCAGTCTGGATATTGAACCCATCTCTGGAGTACTATAAAAGCCTAGTACTCCAGGTGATCGGGGGGCGTGGCTGCTACCAGGTTGTGTGGAGCAGCAGAGCTGGAAGAGAGTTTCCCCATGGACGAAGCCGGAAACAGTGTATTTTTTGGAGGGCGTGCATAGCAAAGACCTCTAGACAGAGAGGAACTCTGTGTATAAGTTAGTTGCCAGACGGCCAAGGATTTATTTATATGTGTTTGTTTTTCTGTGTAAACTGTGTGCCTTAATAAAGTGGTCTGAAGCCATAAAGAGAAGCCTAGTGTCAGTGTGCCAATACCGTTCTACGAAGGACAGCGATCCCAAAGCAAATATTCACAAATAATACACATGTAGGAAATATATTATTAGAGAAGTCACCCAATTAACCAATAAACAGTAATCACATATATTTTGTGGAGACCTATCACATTAAATTCCTAAGTATTCCAAAATCAGTAAGTGTACATTAAAGGTATTAATATAATGATCACAACAGAGATATGTCATAAAGATAATGAAAACGTAAAAAACCATGAAGATAAAAAGGGACCGGAGCTATATATTGTTTATCATTCTCTTCTCAAACTAATCTGGACTGTCCTTTAAAATAGCTTTCCTCACATATATTTTTCCCTGTCTTCTAATTAAAGGACAGCCCTTAGGGTTTTCTTGCTTCTTATGTATTTTTTTTAATTAATTTAAAAGCATGTAAAATTTAGTGAACATTACCAGAGCACTTTATAAAATTTGTATGAGGAACAGAAAAGAATAATTATCACAAAGTCCTTTACCTAGTTTCGTGAAGGATAGAAGCTTAGCCGTGTAATGGCCATATTAATAAGATGCATTGACTATTATTTTAATGTAAAATTGTAAATAAAAAAAATCTTTGAGATGACTACATAAAATATAATTGTATTAAATGACCTTCTAGAGAAGTGCTACTCTTAAAAAAAATGGCTAGTATACATAAGATATGAATGAACTGAAAAACATCATAGGAAGTCTGGTCTACAAGAAGAGTACATCCACACAACACGGTTTTCAATGAATATTTCATGTTATTGCATATGGATTTAGGGTCATTTTCTTGTACAGTCAGAAACAAGTCCCATTTATTTGTATGTGGTTTTGGACTCAGATCTGAATTAAAACCCACATAAAAAATGTTTTCTGACCAAAGAATGAACATGTTCTAAATTTATGGACAGCAAAAAAACGATCGCCCAAAGATACAGAAGAAGACGAGTATTTCAAGTCTGAATCTATATGGATACTGACTTGAAATACTCAGCGTGTGGACATACCCCAAAGGACGTTTTTATTTAAAGGGAATGTGTCATCAAAAAATGAGTCATTGTTTAAGTCCTGTTTTTTAATAATTCTTAAGTCTTGCAGTTTTCACTTTGGCCACTAGGCCTTGTTTGCACTGCTTTAACAGCAGTCAGAGAGATGCTTTACAGTAGATATATGCACATAGGAGACTTAAGACTGACTTCTATAAGAGAGTTTTCTAGTAATGCTCTGTGACCTGGAAAGAAGTCACTGTGCAGGGAGGTGAAACGGTGAACTGTGACTATCTCCTCTTATGACTGGTGGATCCTGTGTTATCTATTCACACTGGTGTCTCCTTTCAGTTTGACCCTCTTTGTGCTGGTAATGAGCAGACAACTGAGAATCTTTCTCTACAGAACAGGAAGTGTTTGACTAGAATTAGGCCTAGTAGCCAAAGTGAAAACTGCAGGACTTAAGAATTATTAAAAAAATATTGAAAGTGTTATGGAAAAAAAAATAACCAAAAATTCTTAAAAAATGTGTTTAACATAAAAAAGTGAGTTAAACAATAAGTCATTTTTGATAACACATTCCCTTAAGATATGTGATCTTCTCTTAAGATAATTTTTTTTTCATGTGATTATGTCTGCTAAACTTTTTTCCATTTTGAGTATGGGTTTTAGTAGAAATTTATAGAAAATCACAGCATTTGATATTTGTTATTTTCCTCATATCCCTGCCATCTGCTCCTAACATTCAAAAAAGTCATACAGTAGCTACTTTTTCAGTGCTACTTCTAAGATTGTAATGACTAGGTATAGCTTGTCTAAATCATTATGAGAATTCTTCCTAAAATTGCTACTATTCATGAATCATTTACAAATACATATTTAAAACAAATACTAGTGAAATATTATTGGAAATTCAGTTAGAAACTTTACCCTTAAGACTGCCATGACTTTTGGCGTCAGGCTGGTGCAGATCGTTCGTCTACAGCGTCGTTTTTGGCGAGCTTTAGATTCGCGGTTTTCGGCCCGGCGCTCAACTGCGATTGTGATCAGGACTGTTACTACACAGCCAAATCAGAGCATTTTCTGAAGACACTGGGGTGTGAGGAAAACCTCGCACGATGTTTAACCCTTGATTGCGGTGGTGCGTTAACGCAGCGCAATCA
Organism: Phyllomedusa bahiana; assembly: GCA_025379985.1. Taxonomy (NCBI): domain Eukaryota; kingdom Metazoa; phylum Chordata; class Amphibia; order Anura; family Hylidae; genus Phyllomedusa; species Phyllomedusa bahiana. The sequence continues at coordinate 12,431 of JAODAL010062157.1, read as the reverse complement.
AATGGTTCCCTGCTCTGTCGGGTGATCGAAAACACCGGTGACCTGACAGAGCTGGGGAGAGGCCTGCACAGTCTGCCCTGGGGACTACTGAAAGAGTGGCCGAGCTGTCTGTGTGTGCGCTGTCCTGAACACTGAATGTGTCAGACTGACACAGATTATAATGTACTAGCATATATGAATATGCTAGTACATTATATTTTTTTTCATAACTAAATGTAAAAAAAAATAAAAATAAATAATGTAAAACAGTTCTCCCTTCAGGGGATTTTAAAAAAAAAGTTAAAAAAAAAAAAAAAACACATAAAAAGTGTAAAAAAAAGAATAAAAATAAATAAGTAATAAAATAAAAATAAATATTTAATAAAAAATAATTGTGCATAAATTACACACACAAAAAACCTACACATATTAGGTATCCACATGACCGTAATAACCTGTAGAATTAATTTAACAAGTTATTATGTGTAAAATATGAACGGTGTAAAAAAAATGTAAAAAAACAATTTAAAAAAATAAAGAATAAAAAAAATTCTGCAATTATTTATAAGTGATCTTAAACTATTCCCCCATAAAGTACAACTTGTCTCGAAAAAAAAGAGGCCTCATCCAAATGCGTCATTGAAAAAATAAAAAAGTTACAACTGTTGAAATGCAAGGAGGCAAATACGAAAAAAACGTTCTGGTCCTTAACTACTTTTCAGGCTTGGGAGTTAAGGGGTTAAAGAATGCACCTTAGTATCAGAATGCATGCTTTTGTTTCTGATGCATAAAATGCATACTGCCATAATAGAGACCAAATATAACTTAAAAAAGACTATGTTTAGTCTAGGGAATCCTGTGGCTTTGACACACTATACATCAGTTTATGTTTTTCAAAAAGGACAAGCTTTCTTTATTCTACCGGTCAATATGATTCCATCTATATCAAATTTATATCGTTTTTGTTAAGTTTTACTATTTAAAAAAAATTGCTTTGCATTACCATTCTCTGAGACCAATAACTTTTTATTTTTATACCACTGGAGCTGTCTGACGGCTCACTTTTTGCAGGTCTACTTTTAATGGTACTAATTTGAAGTGCATGCGCCTTTTTGATCATTATGGGCTATATACATGTATATGAATGGGGCTGCGCCAATTTTCTGGCTTGCTTTGTGTCCAAAAACCTGTTATAGTTCTGTAATATAGAAGTATGAACAGTTGTACGCCCAAACTTGGTGCATGCTGCATCAGACACAACCCCATTGAATGTGCCAAATTTGCGGGGGAGGTGTTGCATCAGAATCGTACGATTGCACCAAAGTTTGGTGTGAAACATACAAATGAACAAAAGTTTGTCGCATAACATTCATAACATTCGTACAAAGATATATGAATTTCTAAGTTGTATGGCTGAGACAAATTTAGACATATAGGGCGACATGTATGAAATTTGGTTTGTTAAATGCCTCTGGCTAGAAAAGGAGTTATTCTTTCAGAAGTAGAAAGGGATAAATTGAGACGTTAGAAATCAGGTTTTTAAATAGTGTGTATAGAGGTTAAGTGTTATACATAATAAAAGTTACGTTTTAGTGTTTTATAGATTGAGAACTGATAGAGTTTAAGTTTGCCTATGGCAAAATAGTAAATATAGTGATTAATAGGCTAGAATGCACCTGATTTATGAACCTGCTCTACAGTGGGTCATAAATCAGGGGCATTCTAGCGCTTGTGAACTTTCAACAGTATACTCCAGCTTGCAGTGCTCCAAATTAGAGAAACATGATGGCTTCAGCCTTTCCTTTAAAAAATCTTCATCTTTATTGATACAGAGTATGGAGGTTGCGGATACAGTACCCATATGAAGGCCTGCATAGGGGGTACTGTATACGCAACCTCCATACATTGTTATGTTTTAAACGGATTGCAATAAAGATGAAGATTTTTTTAAAGGAAAGGCTAAAGCCATCATGTTTCTCTAATTTGGAGCACTGCAAGCTGGAGCATGCTGTTGAAAGTTCACTGCTGCTGCTTTCCCAAGGAGGAATTGATTGGGGATCTCTGTGCTGTGCAACTCAAAGGTACTCTAGATTCTCCTTATATAAGTGAGCTGACTAACAACTCTTTTTGTGCATTCTAGCGCATGGTACAACATTTCTGCCTCAGGTAAACCACTTTGAAAGTGGTATATCTGTTGCAGCCCTAATGTGCCTAGAAATGCCATAGCGAAGCTATAACTATGTAGCTTTGCTACGGTGCTATTGCGCCCCGCCTTCCACACGCCCCCATGCACTCTGTAATGCACATGATAATGGCATACAGGGCATTTAAACATGTATGAACGGAGCTGCACCTGATATCGGGCTGAAATGACACCAGGGTCCACATGTATGAAAACTGTCTTGTTCTAAAACTCACTTTGTTGCAACCAATCAGCGCGCCCTTTTCATTTCATATACTGCTCTGGAAAAATGAGAGGGGCGCTCTGATTGGATGCTATAGGCAACAAAGTGAGTTTTAGACCTGAACAGTTTTTATACATGTGGCCCCAGATATCTGGCGCAGCCCCTTTCATACATGTCGCCCATAATGGGGCACATATAAAGTGCTGTGAGACACTTTCATACATAATGGAGCCTTCTACACTCCTCTAAAGCGATTTAAAACCGGCATGTCTGCATCGGAATTTATACATGTCGCCCTTAGTTTCCATTTTATATGACGCAGGATGACCATTGTTGGTGTTTTTTTATTATTATCTTTTTAATGCCGTTTACTATGCAGGATATATAAGATCATACTGTATTTGATTGGACTTTTTATGGATGTGGATCAATTATATTACTATTTTGTGTTCCTTATTTTTTTAATTTGGTAAATGGGAGAAGGGTGGTTAAGTTTTTTATATTTTTTACATTTTCTTATATTTAAAAAAAAAAAAATGTACACTTTTTTTTTAATAACCTTTTGTCCCACTAGGGAATTTGAACATGTGATAGCTTGGTCACTAGTATTGTTTAATGCAGTATTGATGTACTGCAGTATATGATGATTTCATTGATCTCCTATTACATCCTAGAAGGATATAATTGGGTACATTTATGGCAGTTCTGGAAGCCTTCATTAAGCGCGGTGGTGGGGGGTGCAGGCAGGGATCCCAAAGCCCTTTCTAACTGCTTACATTCTACAACTCCACTGGCTGCAATATCTCAGCAGTTAAATATGTCATAGTGCATTAAGGGGTTAGTCAGTTTACATTAAATTTCCTGTCCCACTGGAATGACTTCTTAACACAAGTGTAAGTTTGTTAAGAATTATCCAGTAGTTTTATATTCTCTTTAATGGCCATTTCAACAGAAAGGTAAAAGATTATGGCATAAGACTATGTACCTTGGTGTAATTGCTTGCCACTTGTATTGAATGCATTTAGAATGACTCCCAAAGGTCTGTTGAAATTTTCAACTGCATATGAGCTATATAAATCCTGAAGTTACTGCTACTGACAGTTCTTTAAACCTAATTTTAAGGAGAATTTTACCTATGTAGACACTTTGCTTACAATTGGGAATCTTTAGGTTCGTTAGAAGGTTGCTGCCCACAGTTATATCCCTGGTGGTAATTGTTCTATTATTATAATCCTATATAATTCCAGGAACACATTGCTCTAAATAAAGCCCTGAATTTGTAACCCCAAATTAAACAGACATTATTTTTTTCTGGTAACTGACCTGGCAGCATTACTTACTAACATCTGATACTGCTAAAATTATATTTTATATAGCAAAGCATTTAAATGATTGGGATAGGAGTTGCTTAAAGGGAACCTGTCAGTTGGTTTATGGTTTATCTGAGAGCAGGATGTGATAGAGGAGAGAAGCTGAGCTCTGTGATATATAGGGTTATATGATAGAGGAGAGAACCTGCCCTCTGTGGTATATAGGGTTATATGATAGAGGAGAGAAGCTGAGCTCTGTGATATATAGGGTTATATGATAGAGGAGAGAAGCTGAGCTCTGTGATATATAGGGTTATATGATGGAGGGAGAGGAGCTGAGCTCTGTGATATATAGGGTTATATGATAGAGGAGAGAAGCTGAGCTCTGTGATATATAGGGTTATATGATAGAGGAGAGAAGCTGAGCTCTGTGATATATAGGGTTATATGATAGAGGATGGAAGCTGAGCTCTGTGATATAAAGGGTTATATGATAAAGGAGAGAAGCTGAGCTCTGTGATATATAGGGTTATTTGATAGAGGAGAGAAGCTGCGCTCTGTTATATATAGGGTTATATGATAGAGGAGGGAAGCTGAGCTCTGTGATATATAGGGTTAAGTGATAGAGGAGATAAGCTGAGCTCTGGGATCTATAGGTTCATGTGATTTTGAAGCAGGATTTCTGAGTAAAAAGCAGAGAAAAACTAAAACAGAAAGTGAAAGTACTGCTTACCCTGCCCACATACAGTGATTGACAGTTTGCTCTTTACATACACTGATACAGAGAACACTGTTAATCATTATGTGTGGGCAAGGTAAGCAGAACTTCTACTGTTTCTTAAGAAGTCTTAGAAGTGCTCTGAGATAGGGCAGCAAAAAACACAGGTTGGCTTTAAATGTCATGCGTCCTTAAAGGGGTTGTCTCGCTACAATGATTGGGTTTTAATTTAAAGATCTTTAAAAAACAAGCAGCTTTGCAATATATGTTCATTACAAATGTCCTATGATTTTGAGCTAGCCCTGTTAGTATTACTACATCAGCTTCTCAGATCTCTATAGTAGCTGACCTGTTGATCCTTATCTTACTGGCTGTCAGGTCTGAATGATTTCACCTTTAAAGGGACAGGTCGGAGCAGAGAGCCCCTCCCGCACAGAATGCTTCTGTATTTGGGGGAGGGGGAGGGAGGACTCTGGCGTCTGTGTCCATGCTGCTTGGATTAACCCTGTGTGTGCCTGCTTCCCCCTGCTTTTCTACACAGATAGATGTGACAGCAGTGACCCTGTCTTTTTACTATAATCATGATATGTTTTTGGGAAAACTGTGACTATACTAATATTATAACAGATAGGGGGAATGTGAATACTTTATTTTTCTCCTGTTTTTAGGGACACATCCTGAGTATAGTAACACTGCCCTTGTTGTTGCTGGAGATTTGGAGACTTGTAAGCTAAGCAGGGGATATAGGAACACATGCATCCCCTCTGCTCTATTAGCACACAGCTTCATATTCCTCTCTACACTCCTAGATCAGCCCTCTCCTGCAACAGACCTAGGCAGGCACACACAGGGTGAACTCTGAGAGCAAACCCCCTCCCACCCCCCCCCCCTGTATAGAAGTTACGAAAGCTCCCTGTGTGCTGATGGGAGGGGGGAGAGGGAGCAGAACAGACAGACAAGCTAGCACGCCCCTCAGTTCAACTTACCAGGGACACTGACAGGCTGAAAGCTCGTAATGAGACAACTCCTTTAAGATTAAAACCAGATATTATATGCATCAGAACTTATTTATGGCCGCCTATTTTTTGCAATGTACATTATATTCATACTAGGACAGCTCCAAATTAGTATGATGTTTGTGGCTATAAAGCATATCAATATGTTACCCCACAGTGTGGTGTTTGCAGTGGCTAAATTAGCATCAGCTCCCTGGAGGAAATTCCAAGGCAAAAAACTATGGTAACAATGCACAGTGCAGGTTGTAAATGAAAAGTTGCATTTTCATTTGATAATTTAGCAGGAATATTAAATACTATACATTTCATGGACCAGCTTGCCTAGTGTTAGCCTATTTGAATGCTAGCCAGTGACGCCTGATGCAACTACAGTAGGTAAAATATAACATCTCAGTAAAAATAGACTTTCATTTGCATAAAATTCTTTTAAAGAATACATTTGGAAAATAGAATTAAAGGGGTTGTCTCATCTCAAAGTTTCATAGGATGCATGAATGAAATTATGCTGCTTTGATCTGTCACTTCCTGGTCAAGCTGTCTGTAATTAGCATATGAGCTCTGTGTATTCAGACCTCTGCTAATTAGATACATCTCCTGCAGGGAAGTTTCTGAGTTAAAGAAAACCTTAGTAATTACAGTCTTTTGTCTGAAAGATTAGATAACACACAAGCTCTCACTGTCCTGAGTTCTGTGCTGCTGGACCTGTGTGATGACATAACTCCCTGCTCTCAGATAGAACAAACAGCGGGAGAGAAGTACACAGGTCGGTCACTTGGGGAACCAGAGAGAGCACGGAAGGTGATAAAATCTCTTGTAGCTCCTTTACAAACAAAAAAATGAACAACGCAATATATTTGGAAAACATCTTTATTTAGTGTTTCCTACATGTTGAAAGCTAATCTTTGTAGCGAGACAACCCCTGTAAGAGCAGGACTAAAATCTGAAATGACTGAATTACTTAGCTGGTGTAGCCTAACAATTAGCTCATTGCTTCTTAGTAGTGATGAGCAATTGTGTCAACTATCGTTATCGATTTGATAGTCGATAACGGCAGTTATCATGATGATATCCAATAGTCGATAACAGATTATTGCCAATGACCATTAAAGTCTATGGGAGAGGAACAACACCTTCAATCTTACACCCAAACAGGGCTGGAGAAGCTGGAATTAACATCCACAACAGTAAACTGGATACATGCTACCTCTTAGGCAAGACAATTATGCAACAAGAGTCAACAGAAAAACCTACAGAGGTGTGCTGGCCAAAAAGTGGTAAAAAAAAATGCCATTTCAATGCAGGTTCAAAGCAGAGTTTGGGCTGCACAATATACACCCTCCTTTCCAAAGCCAGCCTGTCTGTCTGTGTGTCCGTCCGGCCCACCTTAACCCTCCCGCGGCTGTACAGCGCTAGATGCTTCTTTAAAAGTCTCAGCCTAACTAAATAAGAACTGAAATTCTCTAATCTACATATATTCTAATGTTCACAGCTAAAAGCATAGTTGTCTGCATGAATAAAGAGAAGAACTGTGTCTCTGAGCTGAGCTATATTGAGAGACACGTAGCACACGTCTTGCTCTTGTGATAGACACTGAAAGACTGATGCTGAACAGGAAACGCTGGTCTATGCAAAACGAGGTCATGTGATTTTTCCAGCCAATCGCAACCATACACATCCCAGTCATGACGTCGCACACCCAGCTCACCCTGCTCTATGCTCTAAGCTGATTTGCTGGACGCCAACATGACAGGAAGCGTTGAAAATGGTGCGATAGTAATAGATTATCTGCAGATTGTCACCTAAAATATAGCTTGATCAGAAATTTCCGATCAACCTAAAAATCGTGCCGATTTCAACTATGTCGATTATAATCGCTCATCCCTACTTCATAGCTATCCTGTTGGTGCTAATGCCTATGTTGTATTTTATAGGCCGCATGTTCATAGTGTTGGTATAAAACTGAGCTTTACAAGGTCTAGACCAGGGGTGTCAAACTATTTTTTACCAAGGGGCACGTAAAATTGTGGTTTCCCTCAAAGGATTGTTGGAGATTCTTGAAGGGTGGCTTAGGGTGCTTGGTTAAGGCAGTCAAAGGTATGCCACTGCCTGTGAGTTGCTGAACAGAGTGTTGTGGAAGTGTGTGCTAGATTTTCAAACCCAAGATGGTGTGCAATCCCTGTGGCGGGTCCACTGCCTTTTCCCAGTGCTAGTTGTGTCCTCTGGGGAAAGTGGAGAGCCGATCATTCTGTGTCCAGACCTTGACCATTGATGCTCGTTATGTCAAAGCTCTTGTGGGCCACATAAACTGATGTTGGCGCATGGGCCAGGAGTTTGACAGGCGTGGTCTAGACAATTAATGGACCACCCTCTGTAGGTTAAAATAGTATGATGATAGGAGTCATCAGTGAGCAATCTGACGGAAATTTATTTAGTAGCACAAAATGTCTGCATCTATTTTTAAAGATAACCTGTCATATAGATTATGCCCCCCTTGCTGTTTCCGGCGCTGTGTCCCTTATTCTGTAAGAAGCTGTAGTTTTTGAGTATTTAATGCTCAAGTCTGCAGTTTTCAGCCAGAAAAGTCATGAAAAGAGTCAGTTTTTTCATACCCCGTCCACCTGAGGCTAGCCCCACCCACCTCAATTGATAAATCTATTACTTTGAATAGGTAGAAACATATGAATAACTGTCAGGTGGGCGGGGCTAGCATTTGATGGGCAGGGCTAAAACCTGCTCATCAATAAGATTTGAGCATTAAATTAATTCTTTCCTGTGCCACTTTAACCCCTCCCTGACATTTGACATTCCTGTATATCATAATGTCATTAAGGTAGAATGGAGCAGGCTGCGACCTGTCACTAGCTACCAGGATCAGAGACAGCTGTGGTTCGAGCCTTTTAACCTTCTCAATGCCAATAATGACATCTAAATGATTGAGGAATGCTGCTGTGTCTCATTCCTTTGCCTAGTTAGCCTACCGCAAAGATTGTGGAGTACCAATCAGTTGTTTTGGCAGCCAGGGGCCATGTTATTAGTCCTTTTACATCCTGCCATAAGCAGGGGTTATGCTTTTTAGACCTTTTACGGCTTCTAAGGCTTAATTTACCTCTCCATGCTGATTTTGGGTCCAGCAGTATCATCACTCTGATGCAAACTTCTGTTATCATTGTACATTAGGTTGAAAATGATGTTTGAGCAACGCCATTGGACCGGGAAGCATTTCAAAAAGATGTCTCCTTCTCTGAAATCACTTCTTTCCATATTGGCTGATGCCCAAAGCCACTGGCTTCTTGCTCTACCGTCCTTTGCATGCAGTTGTACATAATAATGTTAACACAAAATAATTTTTTCTGCTTTCTGATGCAAATGAAAGAAGAATCAGCCTAAAATACAAAGAGGGCTCTCGGTATTACCAGTATTCTGTGCATAATGAAAACAGGGGATTGGAATCAATGGAATTCTGTGAAATATGATCTCACTAATTGCTGGAGACCAAGCAGTAATGCCAAAGAAATTGGTGTCATGTTTGTAATGCCTCCAGTTTGTTGCATGTGTGAGAGTAATTGGTTAAAAGTCTATGTGACAATCTACATGAATATGCATTTCTTATTAAGTCAAATCTCGATGCCTGTAAATGGATGTTGGATGGCTGTACAGGCAGTCAGCGACTTACACCATTCTGACTTACATCTGTCCCCTAGTTACAAACGGAGACTTATGGAGAATGCTGGCACTTGTAGTTCCATGTTCCACAGCAGATAGTAGCTGTGAAACGACAAGTTCCAGCATGCCACTGTAGCACATGAGGTGAAATCTTCTTAACAGGGGCACAGACAGCAAAAAAATGTAAAAACTCTTCCATGACTACCCAAAACAAAAAATAAACTTTTGTGCTGAAGTTACATTTAATAAATATGCCTGTTCCGACTTACATAAACATTCAACTTAAGAACAAACCTACAGTCCCTATCCCGTTTGTAACCCGGGGACTGCCTGTATAGTCCCAAAATACATAATTCAATAGATAAGGATGTTCTGATGTTCGTAGTTTCAATCAAACAATGTACATTGACATTTAATTAACTTAATTGTTCAATAGTATAAATAAACCCTACAGACTGAGACTTCCCAAAATCTGCTGAATAAACCTCATGTGTGTATCTGCATTTTCTCCGGCTGTATTTGCCGATCAACACTAACTTGGGAGCCCCGAAAAAAAATGAAATGTTCTGTGTCGAGGATGGAAAGTTTTATGAAAATGTATACTCTATTAGATGGGGACAACTATATAATTTTGTTAAAATGGCTATGTATATGAGATAATATGCAAAATAATAACTGATCTAAAAATCATTTGATTTTGTGACACCCCAGTGGATAATCAGGCAAAAAACTGTTTAGTGAAGTTGATGGTTATTTGTGCCCATGGCCCATATTAGTTGAAATTAACTACTGCAGACACTGTGAGCTAATGAATATAATATCCATGGGTGCTGCTACAGCATTCAGTATATGAGGACAATAATCACTAGAGCAATCTGCCAGAACAATAACTGCTACCTTCCTTCAGTCTATTCGGTGCACTCTACCTTCTTGCCACATCCAGTGTCAAAGTCTTTCCATTCACCAGCTCCCTGCTTTGGTATCTTCTCTAGGGAGCTGTTTTAAAGGGCCAAGGCGAAACATTCAGCTTTCCGAGAGCCAATGTTCTGGAACCTGAGCCACCTTAAGTGCTTTTTCCCCTATCATCCTCACCTAGCCAGTTTGTTATTGTGTCCAGTGAACCTTAGAGAGCATTTTGTGCATGACTTCTGGTCTTGACTTTTGGCTTCTTCTTGACCCTCTCTTAGTCCACTGTCTGCCCTGACCATCTGCCTGTGACCCGTTTACAAATATACATCACCTGCCTTGACCTTCTGCTTGTGACCTGACCACATCTCTGCCTGACCTTGTGTAGCACGCCTGCATACCCAATGTCACTGTGAGTGACCACGTCGGGGGTAGCAGATCCTTTGTATGAGGGGTTAAAGAGTGGAAACCTGGAGGATCCCTAGACTCCACTCCTAGGCAGGGTTCTATGACAAAACCAGTGCCTGACACAGAGATTTGCCCATGACATCCAGTCTATGTACGCATTTCAAAAGATCAATTCAATGATAATTTGTTTTTATATTCACAATTAACAATTAAAAAATAAAGTAAATACATATGATCTGATAAATATTAAATAAAATAAACATGGATATTTAATGCCATGTACTTTGTATATCACTCCCAACTACCACAAATACAAGTGCTGCATTCTTTCTTAGCATTTTCCAGCAAATGTGATCTTTTCTTTAAATTCAGGTTGTGGCATCCATTCATGATCATTAATTTCGATAAGTGTTTTCTCTGGTCACTGGATATAAATAATGTTCTTGATGATTTACCACAAAATGTCGGTAACCAATGTCTTTTGGATTTCTGTACGCATTCTTTGCATTTGAATGAATCACTGAACCAGTTTTATACTGCCACACAATAATGCATATTAGAGTGTTTCTGCCATGCCACTGCATGAAAAAAATGATAATCAAACTTTTTTATAAAACCCAAGGCCCACCAATTCTATAAGGATGGACCCTGTTGTTGTTTACATATCTGTTCCTATCTTCTGTTGAAACATATGCAAGAGCTTCAACCTATGTTGGAGGACTTCTGTTATACAGACAGCAGGGGACATTGTGTTAAGTGTTAACGTGTTTTCATATTCATTATTCTGCCAGTTCTTATGTTCTCTCTCTTGTATCCTCCATGTTGTAAGGACACATGTTAAGCATGTAATGGTTGCTGTGTGTCTCAAGTAAAGTATACAGTGAATATTCTTCCCACAATGTCTGTGTGCTGATGCTTCTACTCCAGAAAGCTGCAATCTACAACAGCTGTGGCCTTCCAGAATCCAATTGCGGAGCAGGGAATGCTCGCTCTCTGCTCCGCAATAGTGTCTTCAGCTATATGCACTCCCAAAGAAGGTGCATACAGCTGAAGAGTTCTCCGCTAGCCCCCAAGGGCTAGGGCCCAGTGCCCAGAAAAAGGAAACAGGTAACCCCAAGATTAGCTGTATGCCCCCCCCGAGGAGTCCCCCATACACCCGAAGGTACCCCTTCCCGGACCCCGGGGGCCCCAAATTGCGGGCCCTTAAGGCCCAAAAACAGTAAATTGAGTAAAAAAGGATATTTTTTGTCCCTGAAAAACTCAGTTATATACTAAAAGTTTAGGGGGAATTTCTTTAAAAGAAGAAGGGAAAAATAAATGCATAAGTTGCCGAGAGAACTGGCCATGAAAATTCTTGGGTTTTCCCAAGTAAAAATGGGGGGGCAATTTGGGTTTACCCCAAAATAGGGGATGTAGTATTTTGTTCCCAGTCTAGAAGGTGGACTTTTAAATCCATGAAATTTTTTGACATTTTTTAAAAAGGACCTTCTTGTAAAATTCCAAAAGTGGGGAGTGGGGATATATGAAAGGGAGGAAAGTAATACCCCGTGCCACAATGAATGAGGTTATATTAATTCAACTTTGGTGAGGGGAACAGAAAAAAACCCGGGGGTTTAAAAATTGGGACCCGTAGCTTTTTCCCAAACATGTGGAAATAGACACTTAGGCACGGGGAATCTGGCCCAGCTTTCCCAAGGAATTTTACAAAAAAAGGATAACCGGGACCCGGATTTTTTAATACTGTCCAGTTGTTAAAAATACTGAAGATGTGAATGCGCTTTTAAATCCCAAACCCTACAAAAGTAACATTTTTCAAAAAGGAAAATTTGAAAACAGACCCTTTGGGCCCCATTTGATGTTATACCAGTGATGTGTGTCGCCCATGAGCCCTAAGCACTCCCGGGGGAAAACAGGTATATAGTAAACCTTCATAGAGGGGACTATTCAAGGTCACAGTTTTTTTTACCAAATAAAAAAAAAAGTGAGTTTGGTAAACTACGGGAAGGGACATAAAAAAAAAGAACAA
>JAODAL010062156.1:0-19903 GCA_025379985.1 Phyllomedusa bahiana | reverse complement strand
AAAAACAAGATGTGGGGAAAAAAGGGGCAACAGCAAGAGTGTGGGAGAAAGGGGCAACAGCAAGAGTGTGGGAGAAAGGGGCAACAGCAAGAGTGTGGGAGAAAGGGGCAACAGCCAGAATGTGGGAGAAAGGGGCAACAGCAAGAGTGTGGGGGAAAGGGGCAACAGCCAGAATGTGGGAGAAAGGGGCAACAGCAAGAGTGTGGGAGAAAGGGGCAACAGCAAGAGTGTGGGAGAAAGGGGCAACAGCCAGAATGTGGGAGAAAGGGGCAACAGCGAGAATGTGGGAGAAAGGGACAACAGCAAGAGTGTGGGGGAAAGGGGCAACAGACAGAATGTGGGGGAAAGGGGCAACAGCCAGAATGTGGGAGAAAGGGGCAACAGCCAGAGTGTGGGGGAAAGGGGCAACAGCCAGAATGTGGGGGAAAGGGGCAACAGCCAGAATGTGGGGGAAAGGGGCAACAGCCAGAATGTGGGGGAAAGGGGCAACAGCCAGAATGTGGGAGAAAGGGGCAACAGCGAGAATGTGGGAGAAAGGGGCCGCAGCGAGAATGTGGGAGAAAGGGGCCGCAGCGAGAATGTGGGAGAAAGGGGCCGCAGCGAGAATGTGGGAGAAAGGGGCAACAGCGAGAATGTGGGAGAAAGGGGCAACAGCAAGAGTGTGGGAGAAAGGGGCAACAGCCAGAGTGTGGGAGAAAGGGGCAACAGCGAGAATGTGGGAGAAAGGGGCGCCCAAACAGGGGAAAAATGGGGGGAAAGGGGCAACAGCGGAATGGGGGGAGAAAGGGGAAAACGCAAGAATGGGGGGGGAAAGGGGCAACAGCAAGAGTGTGGGAGAAAGGGGCAACAGCAAAATGGGGGAAAGGGGCAACAGACAGAATGTGGGGGAAAGGGGCAACAGCCAGATGTTGGCAGAAGGGGCAAACAGCAAGTTGTGGGGGAAAAGGGGCAAACAAAGAATGGGGAAAAGGCCCCCACTAAGCAGAAAAAGGGGGGTCACCAGCCCGGTTCTGCTAGAGCAAGAGGAAGGCACCCCCCCGAACCATGCTGAGCGGAGAGGGGGGTCACGGGCCCCCCCACTGTTTGGACAAAGAGAGGAGGTCCCGGGCCCCGACCACGCTAGGCAAGAAGGGGGTCACCACCCCACCACTGCTGAGGAGAGGGAGGTCCCCAGCCCAACCACTGCTAGGCGAGAGAGGTCGTCACCGGCCGCCCAAATGCTGAGCAGAGGAGGAGGTCACCAGCCGCCCACGTTAAGAAGGGGGAAAGGAGGTCACCAGCCCGACCCTGCTGGGCAGAGAGAGGAGGTCACCGGCCCCCCCAATGCTGAGCAGAGAGAGGAGGTCACCACCCGACCACTCCCTAAGCAGAGGAGGAGGTCAAGGGCCCCGACCACGCTAAGCAAGAAGGGGGGTCCCCGGGCCCGCCACGCTAAGCAGGAGGGGGTACCACCCATTTGGATTTGCAACAATGGTTTTTCCGATTGCAAACCGCGGGAAAATCCACCAGAAAACCCCTACGTTTGTGAAGATTTGTATTGGAATTTCCATTAGTTTATCTGAGTTTCCTTGGATCGCAGGGGGGCCAGCCCAAAAAGGGCCCCTGTTCACACACAGTAAATGGGGCCCTTGTTATCCAATATAAAACAAACAGCTCTAATTTTTTAAAAATCCCCCTGAATCATTACCTATAAGTATCATTACTTTGGGCCTTTGCCAATTGGGGGGGGCCCCCTTTTTTCAGCTGCGAATTTTTCCATCATGGTAGTCTCTCAGGTATTCGCCTCTGGTCGCCGGCCAAAACTTTAGAGGGGAGGTCACTGGTAATTCATGAGGTGACACATTCAGTGCCAAGTGTGGACCTTTGGGAAGAATACACTAATCACCACTTGTATTTGCAAGCAGCAGAAATAATAGTCTCGATTCCATGGGATCTGTACATTGTGATGATTGGAGGGAGGGGAGGTCATTAACATAGATTTACCGTTGCGCTATAGATTGTTGATTAGAATGGAGTCAATCCATCACCGCGCCGCGGCCCAGTCCCGCCGGTGAGGACTGCGCACAAGGGCTCTCAGCGCCGGCTGATTGCTGCAGCTCATTTCAATGACAATCCTGTAATCAGGAGCTGAGAGTCGACGATCGGTAAACAGGCGACGGGACGGTTTATCTTCCTCACAAGTAGTCATTTTATTTCAATCACAGAGCAATGCATGAGGCGTAAATGTTGGCCTGGAGCGCGGCGTAATGTGATGAGCTGAGCGAGCGGCCACAAAGGCTATTTATACAGATTTCATGGAGATTCGTAAATATAAATTCGTCTGATTTTTTTTTCTCTTCATAAAAACCAAGGTGCGGACTCTGTAATAAAAAAGAGCTCAATGACTGAACCCAAAGCGGAATTAGAAAAGAGCTCGGCGCAAAAAGGGGGATGGAACCCTTTCAAAACGCAATGTAAAACAACACAAAATACTTTTTCTGGGAATTATTAAAGCCTTTTTTTCTCTTAAAAAGAAGCAAAAAAATTCTATTTTTTACCCTGAAAAAGGGTTTTTTCCTTTGAAAAGTATCACCCCCTCTAAATACATTAATGTACAAAATATAACACTATAATACTGCCCCTATACAGGAATAAACTACTATAATACTGCTCCCTGTACAAGAAAAATACTTTATTTTGCCCCCTATGTACAAGAATAAAATACTTAAATGCCCCTATGCAAGAAATAACTACATAATCTGCCCCCTATGTTCAGGAATTCTACTAAATTTTTGCCCCCTATGAAAGGGAAAATAACTACTATAATACTGCCCCTATGTAAAAAGAATATAATATATAATACTGCCTCTATGTAAAAAAATTTTTTACATAAAAATGTCCCTATGTAAAGAAAAAAACTCTATAATTGCTCCCCAGTACAAAAATAATACTAAAAATATGCCCCTAGTACAAGAATATAACTACTATAATACTGCCCCCCCAGTACAACTATAATTTCTGCCCCTATTACAAGAAATAAATTACTATAATCTGCCCCCCATGTACAAAAAATATAACTACTATAATATGCCCCCCTTGTACAAAAATATATCTATAAAAACTGCCCCCCCTTTACAAGAATAAAACTCTATAATACTGCCCTCTTGTAAAAGAATTAACTTTTATAATCTGCCCCCCAGTAAAAAAAGAATATAACTACTTTAATACTGCCCCCTATGTACAAGAATATAACACTATAAAAACTGCCCCCCTTGTACAAAGGGGATAACTCTATAATTTCTGCCCCCTATGTACAAGGGAAAATAACTACTTATATGCCCCTAGTACAAGAATTAATTTCTTAATACGCGCCTATGTACAAGAATAAAACCCATAAATATGCCCCCTATGAACAAAAATATAACTATATAATATGCCTCCCCATGTACAAGATATAACTCTAATTTGCCCCCTATGTAAAAGAATATATACTAAAAATCGCCCCCTATTACAAGAATATAATTATAATACTGCCTCCTATGTACAAGAATATAACCCACTAAATACGCCCCTAGTACAAAAATATAAATACTAAAAACTGCCCCTATGTACAAGAATATAACTACTATAATATGCCCCCTATGTGCAAGAATATAACACTATAATCGCCCCCTAGTACAAAAAATATAACTACTATAATAGCCACCTATTACAAGAATATAACTACTATAAAAATGCCCCTATGTACAAGAATATCTAATATAATACTGCCCCCCGTAAAGATATAACTACTAAATTTTCTGCCCCCCAGCAAGAATTAAATACTTTAATTCTGCCCCCCCATGTACAAAATATACTTTTAAATACGCCCCCAGTACAAAATAAAACACAAATAGCGCCCCTGTACAAGGGAAAATTAATATATTAAATTTTGCCCCCTATGTACAAAAAAATATAAACTACTATAATATGCCCTTATGACAAAATAAAACTATAATACTGTCCTATGTACAAAAATAAACTACATAATACTGCCCCTATGTACAAGAATATAAATATAAAATCTGCCCCTAGGGACAAGAATATTTAATACTATAATACTGCCCCCTATGTACAAGAAAATTTAACTACTATAAAGCCCCCTATGTCAAAAAATAACTACATAATACGGCCCTATGTACAAGAATATAAATACTATAATACTGCCCCCCATGTACAGAATATAACCTTAATATGCTCCATTACAAGAATATAAACTACTCCGGTATAATACTGCCCTTTTTAAATTTAATTTTGCTGTAGTATAATACCGGACTGCATGGATGCGAGTTCTCTTAGGTGGGTGCGGAGTCTACCCTTTGGCAGCTGTGAGTCCATATGTCGGGGGTCTTTAACCTGTAAAAGACTGATCCATAATTGACCGTCAGGGCGGCGCGGTGGACGTTCACCGGTTTGCAGATGGTATTTATACCCGTCAGTCACTGCTCGGTATACGCTGACATTTGACCCGGCCCCTCCCAGGTAAGGATAACATATATTATTGAACATTTAGCTAACAGAGACTTCCCGCGTCCACAGCCTGCGCCGTCCTGCAGATTTGTCAGGTTTTTCGCTCTATGATTAGAGAAGGTGGAACTTCCCGGCAGTGAAAGTGTTAAGCGGTAAATGATAAAAAAAAAAGAAAGGAACAAGGAGCGAACCGATCAATATTTCCCGCAGTTCCGGCTGCAAAGAAAAGGTTCCCAAAAAGGTCAGTGGAGCGGCGAGATCTGCTTCAAAGTCTGGCAGAGGGATGGAGGCTTCTCCGCGCCACAAAGAGCAGAGACTAAGGGCATTGTTCTGCCCGGGAGATGGGCATCTGATCCGGGTCAGCACGAAGGGTCGAGGCGTCACCAGACGTCCCTCGGCCCCGACGCAGAGTTTTGGGCTGATCCAAGGGTCAGGATTGTAGCGTTTCTTATTACACTAGTTGAAATAGATATTGATCCCTCTCTGCGCTCAGACATATGGGAGAAACAGGGCTGTGGAAACCGTCCCCAAAATGGAGAACCCGACAGGAAGGGGGGTGACAGGGCTTACTTGTTTCTTAGTAGTACCATTAGATATGTAATCACCAAAAATATTCCTCTACCCTGACCTTCAGGTCAGCTCACAACAAGCCCTCCCTAGATCTGCACACCGTACTCAAATACTCTGTGCTGCTGGAGAACACCTCCTCTTCCCACAAGGGATGCTATCAGGGCAGTAGTGGAAGTGCTCCTGCAGGGGGGAAAAGGAATGTAAAAAAAAGGTGGGGGGCCTGCGATAGTGAAAGTAGGAACCGGTAATGGGCGGCGGCCCAAATGCTTCAGCTCTGGGGCCCCGAAAACTTTTCAGCCCTGTCCCCACAGGGGCCCCTCTGTGCCCCTTGACACCTCGGGTTAGGCAAGGGGTTGGGCAGGATGCTTGGGACCACCAGTGGAGATTTGATTTTTGGGGCCCCCCAGTGGGTTTATTCTTGGGGGGCCCCCAGTGGGTTGACTTGGGGGCCCACCAGTGGGGGTGATATTGGGGGCCCACCATGGAGGGGATTTTTTGGGGCCACCAGTGGAGGTGATTTTGGGGGCCCCCGTGGAGGTGATTCTTGGGCCCCAGGGGGTGATTCGGGCCCCAGGGAGGTGATTCTTGGGATCCACTGAGTTGATTTTGGGATCCCCATGGAGTTGATTCTTGGGATCCCCCAGTGGGGTTTTATACTTGGGGCCCACCCTGGAAGTGATTTTGGGCCACCATGGGGGTGATTCTTGGGGCCCACCAGTGGGGGGTGATTTTTGGGGCCCCAGTGGAGGTGCTTGGGGCCCCAGAGGATTTTGTTCTTGGGGGCCCCCCATGGAGGTGATTCTTGGGGGCCCCCCCAAAAGGAGTTGATTCTTGGGGCCCACCAGAGGGGGTGATTTTTGGGCCCCCCCAGTGGAGGGATTCTTTGGGGGGGTGGAGGTGATTCTTGGGGCCCACCATGGGGGATTCTTGGGGGGCCCCAGTGGGGGTGATTTTGGGGCCCCGTGGAGGGATTCTTGGGCCCCCCGTGGAGGTGTTTTTTGGGCCCCCCCTGGAGGTGATTTTGGGCCCCCCAGTGGAGGTGATTCTTGGGGGCCACCTGGAGATGATTCTTGGGGTCCACCCAAATGGGGGTGATTCTTGGGGGCCCCATGGGGTGATTTTTGGGGGCCACCAGTGGGGGATGATTTTGGGGGCCCCCATGGAGATGATTCTTGGGGCCCCCCAAATGGAGTATTTTGGGGGGCCCCCCGTGGAGATGATTTTTGGGGGCCCCGTGGAGATGATTCTTGGGGGACCAGTGTTGTTAATTCTTGGGGTTCCCCCCAGTGGATTTTTTCTTTGGGGGCCCCCCATGGAATATTTTGGGGGCCCCCAGTGGGGAGATTCTTTGGGGGCCCCGTGGGATGATTCTTGGGGCCACCAGTGTTGTTAATTCTTGGGGTCCACCAATGGAGTTGATTCTTGTGGCCCACCAGAGCAGTTGAGTCTTGGGGCCCACCAGAGCAGTTGATTCCTTGGACCCCCCTATAGCTACTGTGCAGCCCTCTTGCTTTCTGCCCAGTGTCCCAAGGCCCATCATGATGAGGTCACTAGGGGTTTCTACTGTGGGCCAATCCAAGGCTGGGTGCAGGACAGGACATAGTTATGGAAGGGAGCACAGTTGGGCTCAGTACACAACATGCTTAGTGTGTACGGTGGGAAAGTTTCGGTCATACACACCATCCGCAACCAAAGAATTGAATTGTCCGATGGAGGCCAAAAGTGCCTCCTGTGTGTCCTTTTGGCCCCAGTTTGGCTTATTTACATCTGCATACTGCAAAAAAAGTAGGGACAGCACAGGAACCTCCACTATTCTATACAACGACAGTCAGCAAAACAAATCGTATACGCTATATACAATGGGGCCCTATGCGTGATGGACGTCACTACTTGGCCTCCGTCTAATGTCTACAATCTGGCGTGTACTGTATACGGGAGCCAGAGACGTGGTGTGCACCGCGCCTAAACCTGTCCTGGTCTCACAGCGCTGACAAACTCTCCAAACAAAGTCAAAAAATCCATTAAATGCAAAATGCGGAGAAACGTCGTCGATGTAAACTCAATATTCACAGAAACGTCTCCGCAGACGGAGGGATAAAACGACTTGTCTCGTCTCCAGAATGAACATCGCTCAGCACAGAAGACATTGATCCCGGGTACCATCATTAGCGCTGCGCCGAGCGACTCTACATCTGACTGTACGGCTGCACTAACCTCATCTCCGAGCCGCCGCTCCGGCCGGTGCTGATCAATGGCTTCATGTACAGCCAGAATAATGGAGTGCGGACACCCCCCCCCCCCCCTCCCACGGCTCTGACGGGGCCCAAATTGGAACAACATAATACAGATTGACAGAAGAGTAATGACAGCAGCAAGCACTGGATGCAGATCTGATTACAGCGCGTGTTTATCTACAGGCAGATGTAGCAGAGCAGAGTTTGTCTTTTGGTACAACTTGCTTGCATAGGTTTTGGTGCGGCTGGATCTTTTCTGTTGGAAAATTTGCTTTTGCAGCCACCACAGGGTCTGCTTCATTTGGAGGTGCTGGGTAATTTTTGTCCTTTTTTTTTTAATAGTATCAGCAGCAGTTTTCTATAGTTTTACATAGGACTGCTGGTCACCATACTACCTATAGAGCACAGCCCCGTGCACAAGTTTTCTGTCATGTTACATAGGACTGCTGATCATCCTACTACATATACAGCACAGCCTTGTGCAGCAGTTTTCTGTCATGTTACATAGGACTGCTGATCATCCTACTACATATACAGCACTGCCTCATGCAGCAGTTTTCTGTCATGTTACATAGGACTGCTGATCATCCTACTACATATACAGCACAGCCTCGTGCAGCAGTTTTCTGTCATGTTACATAGGACTGCTGATCACCATACTACCTATAGAGCGCAGCCCCATGCAGCAGTTTTCTGTAATGTTACATAGGACTGCTGATCACCCTACTATATATACAGCACATCCCCGTGAACAAGTTTTCTGTCATGTTACATAGGACTGCTGATTATCCTACTACATATACAGCACAGCCTTGTGCAGCAGTTTTCTGTCATGTTACATAGGACTGCTGATCAGCCTACTACATATACAGCACTGCCTCGTGCAGCAGTTTTCTGTCATGTTACATAGGACTGCTGATCACCATACTACCTATAGAGCGCAGCCCCATGCAGCAGTTTTCTGTCATGTTCATAGCTGCTGATCACCCTCTATATACAGCGTACCGTGACAGTTTCTGTCATTTACTAGGATGCTGATCATCCTACTACATATACAGCACAGCCTTGTGCAGCAGTTTCTGTCATGTTATGGGTGCTGATCATCCTACTACATATACAGCGCAGCCTCGTGCAGCATTTCTGTAATTTACATAGAATGCTGATCACCTATTACATATTAGGGCAGCCCCATGCCAGTTTTCGTTATGTTACATAGGACTGCTGATCATCCTACTACATATACAGCGCAGCCTCGTGCAGCAGTTTTCTGTCATGTTACATATGACTGCTGATCACCCTATTACATATATAGGACAGCCCCATGCAGCAGTTTTCTGCAATGTTACATAGGACTGCTGATCACCCTACTAGCTTTACAGCGCAGCCCCATGCAGGCTGACCCCAGCTGTTTGTAATATGGGTTATTGTAAATGTCACCGCCAGAGGGCAATGGAGGTCGGATGTTCCTACAGACATGACAAGGAAAAAAAACCATGAAAGGAGCCTTCACTGTGTAGGGTCAGGAGAGCGGAGCCTCTGTCCATTCAGCAACATATCCCGCACCTTGTCAGGTAGCTCAGGGGTGCGCGCTGCTCTCTGCAGTCACCTAAGCCAACATGTTTGCAGGTTCTTAACTTTCCTGCCAACTTTAAAACGTTATCAATTGCTTCTAGTATAGGAAAATCAGGATGAAAGCCCCAAGTTCTATACACAGAGGTAAACTGCCCTATGTTCTACAGAGGTAAGATGTCCCATGTTCTATATACAGAGGTAAACTGCCGCATGTTCTATAGACAGAGGTAAACTGCCCCCATGTTCTATAGACAGAGGTAAGCTGCCCCATGTTCTATATACAGAGGTAAACTGCCCCATGTTCTATAGACAGAGGTAAACTGCCCCATGTTCTATAGACAGAGGTAAACTGCCCATGTTCTTAGACAGAGGTAAGCTGCCCCATGTTCTATAGACAGAGGTAAACTGCCGCATGTTCTATAGACAGAGGTAAACTGCCCCATGTTCTATAGACAGAGGTAAACTGCCCCATGTTCTATAGACAGAGGTAAACTGCCCCATGTTCTATAGACAGAGGTAAACTGCCCCATGTTCTATAGACAGAGGTAATCTGCCCCATGTTCTACAGACAGAGGTAAACTGCCCCATGTACTACAGACAGAGGTAAACTGTCCCATGTTCTACAGACAGAGGTAAACTGTCCCATGTTCTACTGACAGAGGTAAGCTGTCCCATGTTCTACAGACAGAGGTAAACTGTCCCATGTTCTACAGACAGAGGTAAACTGCCCCATGTTCTATAGACAGAGGTAAACTGCCCCATGTTCTACAGACAGAGGTAAGCTGCCCCATGTTGTATAGACAGAGGTAAACTGCCCCATGTTCTACATAGGTAAATTGCCCCATGTTCTACAGACAGAGGTGAGTTGCCCCATGTTCTATAGGCAGAGGTAAATTGCCCCATGTTCTATAGGCAGAGGTAAATTGCCCCATGTTCTATAGGCAGAGGTAAATTGCCCCATGTTCTACAGACAAAGGTAAGCTGCCCCATGTTTTATAGACAGAGGTAAGCTGCCCCATGTAGTATATACAGAGGTAAACTGCCCCATGTTCTACATAGGTAAATTGCCCCATGTTCTACAGACAGAGGTAAGCTTCCCCATGTTCTATAGACTGAGGTAAGCTGTCCCATGTTATATAGACTGAGGTAAGCTGTCCCATGTTATATAGACTGAGGTAAGCTGTCCCATGTTATATAGACAGAGGTAAGCTGCCCCATGTTCTATAGACAGAGGTAAACTGCCCCATGTTTTATAGACAGAGGTAAACTGCCCCATGTTCTACATAGGTAAATTGCCCCATGTTCTACAGACAGAGGTAAGCTGCCCCATGTTATATAGACTGAGGTAAGCTGTCCCATGTTATATAGACTGAGGTAAGCTGTCCCATGTTATATAGACTGAGGTAAGCTGTCCCATGTTATATAGACAGAGGTAAGCTGCCCCATGATCTACAGAGGTAAACTACATTTTTAAGAAAATAATAATAATAGTAATAATAACAGACTAAAGAAAGAATAATACAGAAAATAAAAATAAATAAAATAATAAAAAAGAATGATAATAGGAATAAAATAATCAAAACTTAATAATAATAATAATACTAAAGAAAGAATAATAAAGTAGAATAAAATAATAAATATTAAATAATAAAAATGATAAAACAATAAAAAATAATGCTAATAGAAAAAAATAAAAAGAATGATAATAAAAAAATCAAATAGTCAAATAATAATAATTATTAATATTCATAATAATATTATCTCTCCCTCTGTTGCGCCAATCGTCATTATTCACTCATCTTTGTATTCGTTTTGACCTATTTTATGTTATGTTATGAATGTCACCCCCTAGAATGTACAGTGCCCTGGAATCAATGGCGCTTTAAAATACTTAATAATAATAATAATAATAAAAGACTAAAGAGAGAATAATAACAGAGTAAAATAAATAATATTAAATAAAAAAAAAATTATAATATTAAAATAATAATAAAATAATGATAATAAAACACAAATAATCAATTACTAAAAATTACAAAAAGAATAATCAAATAATAATTATAATAGTAACAATAAAAGTCAACTAAGAAAATAATAATAATACAATAATAATAGAATGGTAATAATAACATCCCCCACACATTATTCCAGTTATTACATGAGGGCGTGTAGTACCCGGCATCACCAGTGAGGGGCACTAGTAAATTACATAAAGCTCCTGTTGGCGGTCGGTGCACACAGCTGCAGTCAGATGAGCATTCATTGAGTGTAATGTTCCCTATTATTAGGGAGCGCTCACGCGCTGCGACCGCTGCATATGGACTATTCCATGCCCACGTTGGCTGCAGATTTTGCCGATTGTGTGGCCATGGTGTCGTCCACATGCAGCTCCCTCAGGCACGTTTCTGGCCACAGCAAAGGATTATAGGGTCAGGTATCAGACTATGAAGGGTCTTGGCTTTGGCATCTCAAAAAATTAGAATATCACTGAAAAGATAATTGATATCAATAACTTAAAGGGGTCGTCTCACTACAGGGATCGCTGCTTTTTATGTTAAAGATCTTGGAAAAACAAGTCACTTTGCAATATGTGTCCATTACCAGTGTCCTACCTATTCCTAGATATCCCCTCTTGTATGGGCTGCATCAGCTCCTCAGGTCGCTATAGTTACAGACCTGTTCCATCTCTCATGATAGGCTGCCAGCACTGGTTGCTATAGCTACAGACCTGTCTGATCTCTCATGATAGGCTGCCAGCACTGGGTGCTATAGCTACAGACCTGTCTGATCTCTCATGATAGGCTGCCGGCACTGGTTGCTATAGCTACAGACCTGTCTGATCTCTCATGATAGGCTGCCAGCACTGATTGCTATAGCTACAGACCTGTCTGATCTCTCCTTATAGGCTGCCAGCACTGGTTGCTATAGCTACAGACCTGTTCGATATCCTGATAGGCTGCCAGTGCTGGTCGCTATAGCTACAGACCTGTTCAATCTCTCATGATAGGCTGCCAGCACTGGTCGCTATAGCTACAGACCTGTTCAATCTCTCATGATAGGCTGCCCGCACTGGTTGCAATAGCTACAGACCTGTTCAATCTCTCATGATAGGCTGCCAGCACTGGTCGCTATAGCTACAGACCTGTTCGATCTCTCCTGATAGGCTGCCAGCACTGGTTGCTATAGCTACAGACCTGGCTTCTACTGCAGCCTAGTGGACGCCAGTAAATACGCCCCTGAATTCAAAATATAACCAAGAAAACAGGACTGAGGTGAGATGAATCAAGGTATTGAGACAACCCCTTTAAGTCAAATAGAGAAACCCATATTTTGTATGGAATCATTACAGACTGAATGACAGGGTTTCATATAATACATTTGTGAGCCCTATAACAAATAAACAGATGGAGAGCCCCTTTAATTTTCAATGATCTTCTAATTCTCTGAGATACATTGTGTCTCCGCAGCCGGATCCGAGGACGCGCTTCCTGCATTACATTCAATCTTTGGACATGAAACCGACCGAAATCCTGCGCTGTGCAGACATAGCCCCCGTGCTGGGCCGGTACCTCCGCCAGGACCTGCGTGAGCGGACGCACGGGTCGGACGCGTCGCCCGCGGAGGGTGGGAGTCCTCACAGTCACTGGAAGAAAATTCATTTCACGCTCTGATCATGGAAGGAATATTACAGCCACGTCCTGAGGAGCCGGAGGAGCCGTCTAATCCTGCTCGCCACATGCTAATAGGAAAACCTTAATTGGCGTGACGGGGACAGGAGAGGGGAACGTCCGGCCGCGCGTGAGGCTGATGGAGACGGGGATGAGGGGGCGCAGACGGACACCCCCACAGGCAGCAGTGTCCCCATCAACAGGGAACACTGTATATCTCAGTGTTATGCAGGTGCGAGCCCGAAATACTCATAAGGAGAAGGAAGAGATCCTGGAGATTATTAGCACTCTCCGGCTTTGCTCTATCCCACATCGAGGTCCTGAGTGTCAAAGGCCTCTTGGCCGAAACGTCCGACCATAGGAAGACTCCATTGACTATTCTGTTTACCAATATTTCTATTCATAGAGAGTCAGGGTATGTTCACACGGTGTATTGTGGTGCGTACGGTACGCGGCACAATACACCGGGCTTGTTTTACAAGGGCAAATACGCGGAAAAACGCACCTGCACTTACGCTGTGTGAACAAACCCTTAAACTTCTTTTGTATAAAGTATCTATTCAATAATACTCCTGATAAGGCTGTGCCGTGGATTCTCTTCCCATTGATAATCCAGCCACGTGCGTTCTCCACTGAGCACCCATCTGCCACAAGGTGTGCGGCACCATCACACGTTCCAATGGATCAGTAAATGGGACCCTCACCTGGTGCCCAAAGGAGCCGCTCATCCAGGTACATGTAAGAGCAGTACAGGACATGTAGTACCGCACTGTACTGTAGAGCGGCGCTATAGACCACCAATCACTGCATGCACCTCACTAATACATGTAAGAGCAGTAGAGGACATGTAGTACCGCACTGTACTGTAGAGAAGAGCTATAGACTCCAATCACTGCATGCACCTCACTAATACATGTAAGAGCAGTACAGGACATGTAGCACCGCACTGTACTGTAGAGAGGTGCTATAGACCACCAATCACTGCATACACCTCACTAATACATGTAAGAGCAGTACAGGACATGTAGTACCGCACTGTACTGTAGAGAGGCGCTATAGAATGTAAGAGCAGCACAGGACATGTAGTACCGCACTGTACTGTATAGAGGGGCTATAGACCGCCAATCACTGCATACACCTCACTAATACATGTCTGCTGGAAACATTGTATACTGAGGACATTGTCTGCTGGAAACATTGTATCCTGAGGACATTGTCTGCTGGAAACATTGTATCCTGAGGACGCTGCCGGCTGGAAACATTGTATCCTGAGGACACTGCCTGCTGGAAACATTGTATCCTGAGGACACGGCCTGCTGGAAACATTGTATCCTGAGGACATTGCCTGCTGGAAACATTGTATCCCGAGGACACTGCCTGCTGGAAACATTGTATCCCGAGGACAGTGTCTGCTGGAAACATTGTATCCTGAGGACACTGCCTGCTGGAAACATTGTATCCTGAGGACATTGGCTGGAAACATTGTATCCTGAGGACATTGTCTGCTGGAAACATTGTATCCTGAGGACATTGCCTGCTGGAAACATTGTATCCTGAGGACATTGTCTGCTGGAAACATTGTATCCTGAGGACATTGTCTGCTGGAAACATTGTATCCTGAGGACATTGTCTGCTGGAAACATTGTATCCTGAGGACATTGCCTGCTGGAAACATTGTATCCTGAGGACATTGCCTGCTGGAAACATTGTATCCTGAGGACATTGTCTGCTGGAAACATTGTATCCTGAGGACACTGCCTGCTGGAAACATTGTATCCTGAGGACACTGCCTGCTGGAAACATTGTATCCTGAGGACACTGCCTGCTGGAAACATTGTATCCTGAGGACATTGTCTGCTGGAAACATTGTATCCTGAGGACATTGTCTGCTGGAAACATTGTATCGTGAGGACATTGCCTGCTGGAAACATTGTAACTTGAGACATGCAATGGCTACATTCACATAGGAAACGTGCTATGACTCCAGTCCAGTCTCTCGGAGCCGTATTGATTGAGAGCTTCCTGGGCTCAGATATGACAATCAGAATAAATCCCGGGATCGGCTTCCCCAATCAGAGCGACTGAGCATGCTCGCATCTATATGGGGGCGCAACATTACTTACTCCTCCCCCAGACACGCCCACAGCGCCCTAACACGCGGCTCAGGGCAACACACGTGATCAGGCGGTATATATATCATGACACAGGTTGTGTAGGGTGAACAGACTCAGCTCTGCTGTACTGTAACTGGTCACTCAGCGGGTCCCAGAATCATGACGCTGCCAGGACTGAGGCGTAAAATGCTGCTGTACAATATGTCAGGTGTGGAATAAAAACAGCGCTGCATCAGGACCAGAGATGGAGGGATACAGTGTACAGGACCCTGCAGCTCCTCCTGTCACAAGACTGAGCATCAGCTACACAGAATCCTGGGGTATCAGATGTAGCAGAGCCGAGACTGTAACACTGAACAACACAGAGAACAATAGTATCAGATGTAGCAGAGCCGAGGCTGTAACACTGAGCATCAGCTACATAAAGAGCAATAGTATCAGATGTAGCAGAGCCGAGACTGTAACACTGAACAACACAGAGAACAATATTATCAGATGTAGCAGAGCCGCGACTGTAACACTGAACACAGAGAACAATATTATCAGATGTAGCTGGCGCCGCGACTGTAACACTGAGCATCAGCTACACAGAATCCTGGGGTATCAGATGTAGCAGAGCCGCGACTGTAACACTGAGCATCAGCTACACAGAATCCTGGGGTATCAGATGTAGCAGAGCCGCGACTGTAACACTGAGCATCAGCTACACAGAATCCTGGGGTATCAGATGTAGTAGAGCCGAGACTGTAACACTGAACAACACAGAGACCAATAGTATCAGATGTAGCAGAGCCGCGACTGTAACAATGAGCATCAGCTACATAAAGAGCAATAGTATCAGATGTAGCAGAGCCGAGACTGTAACACTGAACAACACAGAAACCAATATGATCAGATGTAGCAGAGCCGAGGCTGTAACACTGAACAACACAGAGAACAATATTATCAGATGTAGCAGAGCCAAGACTGTAACAAAGAGTATCAGCTACATAGAGAGCAATATTATCAGATGTAGAAGAGCCGAGACTGTAACACTGAGCATCAGCTACATAAAGAGCAATAGTATCAGATGTAGCAGAGGCGAGACTGTAACACTGAACAACACAGAGACCAATATGATCAGATGTAGCAGAGCCGAGACTGTAACACTGAACAACACAGCTCTGCTACATCTGATCATATTGGTCTCTGAGACTGTAACACTGAGTATCAGCTACACAGAGAGCAATAGTATCAGATGTAGCAGAGTTGAGACTGTAACACTGAGTATCAGCTACACAGAGAACTATATTATCAGATGTAGCAGAGCTGAGATTTTAACACTGAGCATCAGCTACACAGAATCCTATAGTATGAGATGTAGCAAAGCTGAGACTGTAACACTGGGCGTCAGTATCAGATGTAGCAGGTCTAGGATTTTAACACTCAACAACAAAGAGAGCAATATTATCAGATGTAGCAGAGCTGAGACTGTAACACCGAGTATCAGCTACACAGAGAGCAATAGTTTCAGATGTAGGAGAGCCGAGGCTATAAAACTGAACAATATAGAGACCAATATGATCAGATGTAGCAGAGCCGAGACTGTAACACTGAACAACACAGAGACCAATATGATCAGATGTAGCAGAGCTGAGACTGTAACACTGAGTATCAGCTACACAGAGAGCAATAGTTTCAGATGTAGGAGAGCCGAGGCTATAAACTGAACAACAGAGAGACCAATATGATCAGATGTAGCAGAGCCAAGACTGTAACACTGAACAACACAGAGAGCACTAGTATCAGATGTAGCAGAGCTGATATTGTAATACTGACCATCAGTTACACAGAGAGCAATATTATCAGATGTAGCAGAGCAGAGGCTATGAAACTGAACAACAGAGAGACCAATATGATCAGATGTAGCAGAGCCAAGACTAACACTGAGCGTCAACTACACAGAGAGCAATAGTATCAGATATAGCAGAGCTGAGACTGTAACACTGAGTATCATCTACACAATGACTTATACTTTCAGATGTAATAGAGCTGAGACTGTCAAATGTGGGAGAAGTACTTTCTACCACAACTCATTGTGCTATCTGTGGTGTTACATAGGACTGCAGGTGACATCTACTACATTATCTGTACTCCGAGAGTTATCAATGTGTTATCTGTGCTGTTACATAGGACTGCATGTGACATCTACTACATTATCTGTACTCAGAGTTCTCACTGTGCTATCTGTGGTGTTACATAGGACTGCAGGTGACTTCTACTACATGATCTGTACCCAGAGGTCTCACTGTGCTATCTGTGGTGTTACATAGGACTGCAGCTGACATCTACTACATTATCTGTACTCAGAAAATTATCACTGTGTTATCTGTGATGTTACATAGGACTGCAGGTGACATCTACTACATTATCTGTACTCAGAGAGTTATCAATGTGTTATCTGTGGTGTTACATAGGACTGCAGGAAACATTTACTACATTATCTGTACTCAGAGAGTTATCACTGTGTTATCTGTGGTGTTACATAGGACTGCAGGGGATATCTACTACATTATCTGTACTCACAGAGTTATCACTGTGTTATCTATGGTGTTACATAGGACTGCAGGGGACATCTACTACATTAACTGTACTCAGAGAGTTATCACTGTGTTATCTGTGCTGTTACATAGATGCAGGGGACATCTACTACATTATCTGTACTCACAGAGTTATCACTGTGTTACCTTTGGTGTTACATAGGACTGCAGGTGACATCTACTACATTACCTGTACTCACAGAGTTATCACTGTGTTACCTATGGTGTTACATAGGACTGCAGGTGACATCTACTACATTACCTGTACTCAGAGAGTTATCACTGTGTTGTCTGTGGTGTTACATAGGACTGCGGGTGACATCTACTACATTATCTGTACTCAGAGAGTTCTCACTGTGTTATCCATAGCCTTACATAGGACTGCAGGTAACATCCACTTCATTGTCTGTACTTAGAGAGCTATCATTGTGCTATCTGTGGTGTTACATAGGACTGCAGCTGACACCTACTACATTATCTGCCATGTTACATAGGACTGCAGGTGACATACTCCATTGTCTGTACTCAGAGTGATCACTTTGTTATATGTGGTGTTACATAGGACTGCAGGCAACATCTACTACATTATCTGTACTCAGAGTGATCACTTTGTTATATGTGGTGTTACATAGGACTGCAGGTGACATCTACTACATTATCTGTAGAGAGTTATCACTGTTATCGGTGGTGTTACATAGGACTGCAGGTGACATATACTACATTATCTATGGCGTTACATAGGACTGCAGGTAATATCTATTATATTATTTTGTCAACAATTGCTAATAATAAACTGACATTTCCCAAATCTTCTTCGCTTTGCGCCATTTTTTTTTTTACATATTTCAAAACTGTTGGGAAGGGACATCACATCATAACTTTGAACCCCAGTTTGTGGCACAACTTAAGCCAGGATTCTGCAGCCTTCGCTCAGGTTCCTCCCCAGCGGTCGTGGCACAAGTATTAGAGGACGATACTCGGCTCTGCTACACCTGTACTCACGCAGCGGATCCCTTGTGCAGCCGTCGCTCAGCAGTCGCAGTGTAGTCGCATCAGGCAGTGCGCGCATCTCAGGTGACTGCAGCGCCCAGACTTTGTGCCACCTTCTCTCCCCAGGTTAGGGGGCTCTGTTCCCGGCCCCAGCACCCCCCAGCCCCGCAGCCTCTTACCGTTGAAGCTGGTCAGGTTGCTGAAGTCGAAGAAACTTCCATTGAAGCCGGGAAAGGTGGAGTTAAAGTGATAGAACAAGTCGGTGGAATTGGAACGTTCCCCGGGAATGGAGTCCGCGAAGAGGTTCATCTGCAGCAGCGTCTTGAGCAGGTAGCGCAGCATGGCGGCGGCGGCGGCTCGTCACCGGGCTCGGCTCTGAGGATCGGGGCCCCCCCCTGTCCGCGGTGTCCAGGCATCCGAAGCTGCCGAATAACTTTGGATGTCTGAGCCCTGAGCCTCCCGAGCTCCTCTCCCCTCCCTCTGACTCCAGTGATGCTGCGGAGGGAGGGTCCCCGGGGAGAGAGGCAGGAGCCGGGACCAAGAAATGCTTAATTATCGGATGATAATGATCCCTGGGGGGGAAGGCGCCGCTGCAGCAGCAGCAACAACAGCAGCAAAAGCACCAGCAGCAGCAACGGCACAGACAGCGAGGAGGGCTCTGCGCCAAAGGCAGGAGTCTGCGCCTGGAAATACGCGGATCCCTCTCCTCCTGGGGCTGCTGATTACACGAGTTACCTCTTCCCTTATATGACATAATGGGAATACCAAGCGCTGGATATTCATTGCCCGCAGTCCCCGCTTCTTGCAGCTCTTCCCTTATATTTGTTTGGAATCATTTTATCCAGTGCAACCTTCATTTGAGTATTTCTGGTGGTTTTCCTGCAGCTCCAAAAATAGGTGCAAAGGACAGAAGGGCTGATCCCTAAAGCTGCAGCTACGGCCAAGGCTGGTTTTACACGTGCTTTTTTTGGGTTTTTTTTGCACACCGCCTTCACCCCGGTCTGGGTGTTTTTCTGCAGGTCAACATACACTCAGTGTAGAGCCAAACCACAAGTCGGCCAGGGTCACCTTTACCCTTGGTCTGTTCTTTTGCAGGGCATCATAAGGGGATGTAAGCCAATACCACAAGTCGGGGTCAGCACCACCTTTACCCTGGTCTGTTCTTCTCAGGTCATACAACAGGGCAATGTAACCAATACCAAAGTCGGCTCGGCACCACCTTTAAACCCTGGTCGTTTTCCCCCGCAGGTCATACAACAGGGCGTGTAGAGCCAATACCACAAGTCTGGCTCAGGCACCCCTTACCCTGGTCGTTCTTCCAGGCATACAACAGGGCAGGTAGACATACCACAATCTGGCTCAGGGACCACCTTTCCCTGTCTGGCGTTCTTCGCGGTCATACAACAGCGCAGTGTAGAGCCAATACCCCAAGTCGGCTGGCACCACCTTTACCCTGGTCGTTCTTTTGCGGGCATACATACAGGCTGAAGCCTAACCACAAGTCTGGCTCAGGCACCACCTTTACCCGGTTGTTCTTCTGCAGGTCATACATACAGGGCAGTGTAGACCAATACCAAAGTCTTTGGGCCCGGCACCACCTTTTTCTCGGTCGTTCTCTACAGGCATACACACAGGGCATGTAGAGCCAATACCACAAGTCTGGCTCAGGCAAACCACCTTTACCCTGG
>JAODAL010062155.1:0-19903 GCA_025379985.1 Phyllomedusa bahiana | reverse complement strand
GAGGAGTGGCTCTGTATATATGGGTTATAATAGAGGGGAGAAGCTGGCCTCTGTGATATATGGGGTTATATGAAAAAAAGAATTGAGCTCTGTAATAGGGGTTTATGATAGAGGGGAGAAGCTGAGCTCTGTGAATATGGGGTAATTATAAAAGGGAGGAAAGCGACTCTGTGATTTTTAGGGTTATAGATAAAGGGGGGGGAGCTCTTGATATATAGGGTTATATGAAGGGACTGACTCTTTTATAAAAGGGTTTTTTAATAGGGGGAGAAGTGAGCTCTGTGATTTATAGGTTATATGATAAGGGGGAGAAAGCGAGCTCTGGGAAATATAGGGTTATATAAAAGGGAGGAAGTAGCTCTGGATAATGGGGTTTAATGAAAGAGACTGAGCTCGATAAAAGGGGTTATAGAAGAGGGGAGAAGCTGAGTCTGTGTATATGGGGGTTATATGAAGAGGAGAATGAGCTCGGGGAAAATTTTTGGGGTTTATAGAAGAGGAGAGAACTGACCGTGATATATAGGGTTAATGGGGGAGAGAGGGTGAGCTTGGATATATGGGGGTATAGAAGAGGGAGAAGGGTTTGTGATTTTGGGGTTTTAATGATAGAGGAGAGAACTGATTTTATTATAGGGTTTTTAAAAGAGGGGAGAAGCTAGCTCTTGATATATAACAAAAACCCAATAATCACCCTTAATCCAAAACCCCAAATTATCACAGATCAGTTTCTCTCCTCTATAAAAGGGTTATAGATATATAGGTTAAAAAAACAGAATTTTTTGTTGTTTTTATATTGTGCATTTAAAGAATAAACATCTTTTTTCATTTGGGTTTAAGTGAAAAACCGAACTGGCTAGTATAAACGCAATTTTCCAAAACCCTTGATAATTGGCAGATCCCCCCAAAAAATCCCCTCCCTTCCCAAAGTTGTAAGCTTAAGCTTTCCCTCTGATCGATTTTAAATACGGTAGCGAAGCACAAAAGTTTTTTCCAAAAATTAAAAATGCTTTCTGTCTCTTTCTTCAGAGAGGATTCCAGCCCCCCCATTTTCATGGTAAGCCATCATTTGTATGATAGTTCTACAGAAGGGGGGGTCTCATGAAAGCAAGTACGTAATATAGTTTTGACACCTTTCGCAGATATCAGGAACAGCAGTTTCTTGGTACACAGGGTGCATGGATAGTTATGTGGGTCAACATATCCAAATATCGCTTTAAATGGATCAAAAAGAACAGTTTGTTAAGTGAGTATTAGTGAATGTGCGCTTTCTTTTTCTAAAAATGTAAAAAAATCTTGAATGATGCGTTCTATGTAGGCACAGAGCCAGACACTTTTTACGGGGTTTAGCATTTTTTTTACAGAATTTAAAGGGGTTTTCTAAACCCCTTTAAAAACTTTTAAAAAATTGGGAAAGGGTTAATGAAGACTTTTAACAAAAAACATTCCCTTTTTTGTTTTTTGTTTTGGTTGGGAGTTTAAAGGGAAATTTTGCTCCCCCTTTTAAGAAACCACAATTTTTCTTTTTGGTTTTACCGAAAACCCTTTCTCCCTCCCCCCCCCCCTTTTTCTTATCCCTCATTGCTCCAAAAGCGTCAGTCCTCCGGGAATCACTTCTTTCAGATTCTAATCTCTACATCTGACTTTGTTTACTTGGGGGGTTTTTCTCACTAATCGTTTCCATCTTCCCTTTCATTCCTGTTTTCTCGGTTTTTTTTTTTGGGAATTCTGGGGCGTGTTTACTGGCTTTACTGGTTACTGCTGGCTATTACTGACCTGCAGTGAGGAGCTGCTGAGGACCCCCAAAGGTCCGGGTAGCTATGGGAAACCATGCTGGCAGCCTACCCCGGGAAAATAAAGGTTTTTTAATTTTTCCCCGGAAACAAGGTCGAAAGCTTTTATAAAATACCAATATGAAATAAAAGGGCCCTCAAATAATTACCATAAAAAGAATTTTATTCCAAAATACGTTTAAGTAAAAATAATTCAGATTTCACAACCAAAAAATTTTTTAAAAAACATTTAAAAACAAAAAATACCCCCCAATAAAAAATTTTTTTTTGACAAAATCCACACCTAAATTTTTAACGGGCACCAAAAAGCTGGCGGCGAACGCCCCTCGGGGCAAATACCCCCCCCTGGGGGACATTCCACCACTTTGCTAATGAATTGAAATATTTTTTGCTGAAATTTTTAATTTACTTTTTTTTTGGTTTTAATGCTTTTTTGTATTTTTGATCATTTTGATCTGTTAAAAGTAAACTCATCTTTTTTTCCAATCCACTGCTTTTTAATTTTGGGTGAGGGGATGTGTCCCCAAATTTTTGGTATTGGGGGTTTTTGTTTTTTTTAAAATGTTTTTTAAAGTTTTTTTCATTGTGATAGCTAAATTTTAAATTTGGGAAAATTTTAAATGTATTTTTGGCATAAAATTTTTTAAATTAGGGTTAATTATTTGAAGCCCTTAAAAAAAACCCCTTTTTTCCCCATAATGGAATTTTTTTGTTTATGGTTAGGGGATTATATTTTTACAGTGGGGGCCCAAAAATTTTTTTGGGACCTTAAAATTCTTTTAGAAAATCCTCATTTTTTCTTCCTAAAAAATGATTGCAATCAAAAATTTCCCTTTGGAAATTAAAAATTTTCCCATTTTTTTTTCTTGCAATGAAAAAACACAAACAAAATTGAGAAAAAAATCAAATCATTATCATTTCCCCCCAAAACCCCAAAATTTTCCGGGAACAAAAGTTTTGGGAAACCCCCTCACCTAATATTTGGGAGCAAAACCTTTAGCCAAAAACATGAACAACCGTTTCCCGGAAAACCATCAATGAGTTTCTTACAATGCTCTGCGGGAATTTTAACCTTTTTTAAAAAGATGTTGAAGGGGGCCCCTTTCCCCAAAATGGGGCCTTTTTGAGTTTCTCCCCACAGGTGTTCTATGGGATTCAGGTCTGGACCATTGCTGCCCCTTTAGAAGTCTCCAGTGCTTTCTCTCAAAAACCCTTTTATGGGGCTTTTTGAAAGGGGTTTTTTTGGGGCATTTTCCTCCGGAAACCCATGACCTTCCCGAGGGAGACCCCCTTTTTTCAAAACTGGGCCCCCAAAATGCTGCAAAAATTTTTTGGTAGTCTTCAGATTCTTTAAAGCCAAAACCAGGGCAGCAGGCCCCTTCCAGAGGCAGCAAAGCAACCCCAAAAAATCAGGGAAAACCCCCGCCATTTTTGACTGTAGGGACCGGTTCTTTTTTTTGAATGCCTCTTTTTTTTTCCCGTAAACTCTATGTTGAAACCCCTTTTTCCCCCAAAAAAACTCTACTTTTGTCCATCTGACCAGAGAACATTCTTCCAAAAAGTTTTAGGCTTTCTCGGGGAAATTTGGGCAAACTCCCGCCTGGGTTTTTATGTCTCGGGGTAAGAAAAAAAAATGGGGTCTTCCTTTGGGGATCCACCCCAAAAATTCCCCTTTTTATTCAGAAAAGCCGGCGAAATACGGGGGTTTACAATGTTGAAACCCCCGGACTTTCAGGGCAGCTTGAACTTGTTTGGAATTTTTGTCAAGTGTTTTTTTATCCCCAACCACACAATCTTGCAATTTAAATCTCTCGCAAATTTTTGTTTCCCTCCCCACTGGGAGGTTTGCCCAGTGCCATGGGCTTTACATCTAGGGAGGTTAGCCCCCCGTGCCCCTGGGGGTTTTTTCATCTAGGGGGGTTTAAACCACAGTGCCCTGGGCTTTACATCTAGGGGGGGTTGCCACAGTGCCTGGGCCCTTTACATCTAGGGAGGGTTTGCCACAGGCCAAAGGGGTTTTACATCTAGGGAGGTTTGCCCAGTGCCATGGGCTCCGCCACATCAAGGGAGGGACCACAGTGCCAAGGGCTTTACATTAGGGAGGTTAGCCACAGTGCCCTGGGGGGTTTAAAAACTAGGAGTTTGCCACAGTGCCCTGGGGTTTACATCTAGGGAGGTTTGCCACAGTTTCCATGGGCTTACATCTAGGGGGGTTAGCCAAAGGCCCGGCCATGGGGGGTTTGGTTTTCATCTAGGGGGGTTAGCCACAGTGCCATGGGGTTTACATCTAGGGAGGGTTTTGCCCCAGTCCATGGGGTTTCCCTCCCATCTAGGGAGGTTAGCCCCGTGCCCGGCTTTACATCTAGGGGGGTTAGCCAACCGGGTTTTATTGGGAGTTTCCCGTCCCAAAATCTAGGGGGGTTAGCCACAGTGCCATGGGCTTTTACACTCTTTGAAATGGGGGGGCCAACCGGTAAAAACCGGAACAACCCAAGGTTTTTTTGGAGATGGACTTGTACTTGAGATTTTCTCAGGCTTTTCCCCCACAATTGGTTTTTTTAAGGGCCTCAACAGTTCTTTGGGTTTTTTCTTTTTTTCTCCAAGCCAATGTGGTCACACAAGGGCACAGGAAAGAGGTTGATTTAAATTTAATCCATGTCAAAAAGGCTGCAAGTGTGATTTTTTTTATTGCCAACAACCCCGTTTTTGGGGCCACGGTTTAAATTCCCGGTGCTGTTAATTTCACAAATTAAAGAAAACCACAAAAGATTTTTTTAAACCGTGCCAATTTTTTTGTCCACCCCCTTTTTTATGTTTGCTGTGGAATTATACCAATTTGGGTTTTTACAATTCTTTTTTTGGTTTTCCCTTGAAGACAAATTAAATAAAATAATTTAAAACCAAAGAATTTGTTTATTTCAATCATTTTCGGGGGAAACTGGTTTATCCCGACAGCAAATTTCAGGGGGGGCCAATACTTTTGGACACCATTGTATGCCCTTTTAAACCCGTTTTTTTTAATTTTGGGCTTGTAAAGAGCCCATAGTGACCTAGGAGCCGATCAGCCCCCTACAATAGGGGGAAACTAGGGAAAAGGGAGGAAACTTTTTAAGGGCCCCAAAATTGTAAAGTGACTTGTTTTTTTTCAAGGGTCCCTTTTAAAATAAAAGCATTAATTGTAATGAGTCAACCCCTTTAACTAAAAAAGAGAATTTTTTCACCTTTTGAGCTTTGTAGCTTTATTTTTTTACCTTTTTTTAAAAAAATCCTTCAGTGGGACAGGAATAAATGGGAATAGCAGAGCTGATGTGTCAATCACTGCTATAGACCCACACACAGCCTTAACAGGAAGCGTAAGTCTAAAGCTAGATCTGGCGCTGTGAAACTGCATAGTGAGACAACCCATTTAAAAGCCAAGGGTTTTAAACTATTTTGGTTTAAAAAATATTTAAACTTAGAACTCAACACAACCGTAAGTGCTGATACCACCATATCTCAGATAAAAGAAAGGCGGGCATTCATTGTACGGCAAAATCCATTTATAATAGATCTTGGAATTGCCGCAGAAGTAACCTGATCCTGACCTTCCTTTGTGTAGCCCAATGCAGTGATTGACCGTCCTCCCGAGAAGTCTCTATCACCATAAAAGTGAATTAGTGGGCACTGGAGACGGGTGGTGGAAAATAATTGTTCTTAGTTATCAGGCTCTTAGCACACAGTTTAGATCTGTGGTCACAACTATCATGGGTAGGAGTAATAGATGGAAGCATTTGTGTTTCCACTTTTAGTTATTGGACCATGAAAAAAAGTTTGGCACTCAACTATCCCTGCCATATGGATGTATGTGGCCGCATCATCACTTTATAGTGCACTTCTACCTTGAAGCTACGGAAAGAAATGCATTAGAGGCTCCCTGATGCTGATATTATGATGCTGGGGAATTTCTGTTCCATGTCTTTTATGGACACCAAATTAGCTGTCAGAATGGGCTTTCTTTTTGGTACCTTCACTCAGTTTCCTGTTAAAGGGGTTTTCTCACTACAATGACTGGCTTTTAACATGTAGGGAAAGGTAAATGAAAATTATTACAAAATACATCGCTGTTTTGATTTTGCTTTGTTCAGGGGATAAAAAAGATATTTTCTCCTTTTAGAGTACACAAGTTTCTCTTGGTTACAAACCACCTCTGATAACCTCTCTCTCCTCTGACTCTTATCTGATTACTTCACAAGCTGATGGTGAGTCACTCCCTGCAGTTTTATCTCTAGCAACAGTTTGTTTACCTAAGTAAATGAATAGCTATTTAGCCTTGTGTACGATGGTTTATAAATCTCCTGAAGTCATGTCACAGTAATAGGAATAGCAGAGCTGATATGTTAATCCCTAATTTACACCCACATACAGCCTGACCAGGAAGTGTGAGTCTGAAGCCGACTGTGGCTCTGTGAAACCCTTACAGACATTTTCCCACTATGATTGGCTTTTAACATGTAGGGAAAGGTAATTGAAGATTTTTTCTACAGACATTGCTTTGTTGATGTTGCTTTGTTCAGGAGATAAAGCAGATTTAATCTCCTTTTAGAGTACACAAGTTTCTCTTGGTTACCGACCACCTCTCACCACCTCTTCCTACTCTCTCTTATCTCTCATTGCTCTAAGCTGTGGTCAGTCATTCACTCCGTCCATCGTGAGTCACCTCCTGCAGAGTCTTAGCTCTAGCTATGCACTTTGAAAGCTTCACATTGCACTACGTAAACACTGTTTAGAGGTTTGCAGCCTGAGTAATATACTGACATGAGTGCAAGAGATTTATAATGTGTAACAAATAGCTATGAACAGTAGTGCTACTATAGACTCACCAACAGCATGAAGAACATGTGTGATTTGAAAGCTGGCTGTGGCTCTGTGAAACTGCCTGGTGAAAAAACCCCTTTAAAGTGTAAGGTTCAATATCTACAGAGGAGCGTGGTGTCCTGCTTTCAGACCTCCTGCTTTGCATGTATGCGTCAGCTCCTGGCCTCTATTAGGGGCCCTGACCTCAGCCAATGCCAAAGTACCATAAGTTTTTTAGCACCTTTCTCCTATTTATTTGTGACTGAGCAGTAGAGCAAGAAAGTTTTGCAGGTTCTAGACTCTACTAATGTGTGTCTGTTCTTGTTCCATTTGGCATCAACACATGTTCTAGACTGATGGCCATCCTGACCTCTCCCTGACTACTATTTACACCAAAACCACAGGTACCTTGATCTCTGTTAATGACTACGATTCCTGCTTTCCGTCTTGGTATAGCATGTTGGTGTTCACTATCCATCTACAAGTCAACCATGGCTATTGGGGACTACTGTAGGTGAATCAACCCGGAAGCTCCGAGTGTGAAAGTTCAAACCCCCATAATCCCATAGACTCACTAGTTTAGCCCAATGCCGAACCCATAGGCATCCTAATGGGTCCACTACTCCTGTTGGCTGCCTTACACCTGGAAAATACGTAGAAGTCTCTAAGTACTAGGAGGTGTCTTTAGAAAAAAAAACAGGATAGAGTTAGGGACAATGTCCATTTTTGCCCTATTCTCTGGAAATCATTTCTCCTATGCAGTCAAGATACTTAAAGGGAATGTGTCATCAAAAAATGAGTCATTGTTTAAGTCCCATTTTTATGTTAAACATATTTTGTATGAATTTTTGGCTGTTTTTTTTTATTTTTCATATCACTTTCAATATTTTTTAATAATTCTTAAGTCTTTCAGTTTTCACTTTGGCCACTAGGCCTTGTTTGCCCTGCTTTAACAGCAGTCAGAGAGATACTTTACAGTAGCTTAATGCACATAGGAAACTTAAAGGGGTGTTATCGTTTCATTAAATGGTCTTCAGAATAAGGGGACAGTGAAAACAAGCAACTTTGCAATTGGATGTCATAGCAAAGCTGCCTTGTTCTCACAGTGTCCCTTATCTTGTGTTTTTATTTACACTGATATCCAGTGTGGGTCTAATCCCTCCTATCCCTCCTTGCAATTCACTAGCGAGAGCTCATTTACATTCTGTACAGCCCCTGGGTCATTCATGGGCTGTACAGAATGACTCAGAGTTAGGGGGCCGTAGCATTTTTCTGTCTCCACACCTAGCAGAAACAGACTGTAGCAGATTGTACAATGAGAAAACATGACAGTTTTGTCTCTGTGCCTAACTCTCCTGCATACATGCAGATCTGTGCCGTTCTTAGAAAGCTGTAATACATCTCCAGCTGTGAGAGGAGATCAGTGCTCAGATTAGATTGAATGCAGCCTGTG
Source organism: Phyllomedusa bahiana (assembly GCA_025379985.1). Classification (NCBI taxonomy): domain Eukaryota; kingdom Metazoa; phylum Chordata; class Amphibia; order Anura; family Hylidae; genus Phyllomedusa; species Phyllomedusa bahiana. The sequence continues at coordinate 11,827 of JAODAL010062155.1, read as the reverse complement.
GTATGTATACAGCTCTTATAAAATAAGACTGATAGGGAGAGACACAGTGACATGTGGACTCAGTGGGGAGGGGGGGGGAGTCTCAGGCCAGCAGTGAAGGGGGGATGATGTAAACCAGCTGGGAGGGGAAGAAACGCCCCTGCATTCACAGAGCTAGGGAAGCTAAGAGCAGTGTGAATCAGCCGAAGTAAGGAAGCGATACATCCCCTTTAAGACTGACTCAGTCTCATTGACTTGTATAGGAGAGTTTTCTAGTCATGCTCTGTGACCTGGGAAGAAGTCAGTGTGCAGGGAGGTGAAAGGGTGAACTGTGACTATCTCCTCTTGTGACTGGGGGATCCTGTGTTATCTATTCACACTGGTGTCTCCTTTCAGTTTGACCTTCTTTGTGCTGATAACGAGCAGACAACTGAGAATCTTTCTGTACAGAACAGGAAGTGTCAGAATATTATTAGGCCTAGTGGCCAAAGTGAAAACTGCAGGACTTAAGAATTATTAAAAAATATTGAAAGTGATATGGAAAATTAAAATCAAATATAACAAAAAATTCTTAAAAAATGTGTTGAACATAAAAACATGAGTTAAACAATAAGTCATTCTTGATGACACATTCCCTTTAAGGTCTTGTTAATAGTGTTGCACATCAGATTTGGCTCAGGCCGGATTTATGCTGGAGATTGTGGTAAGGTAGGGCAACCAATTGGCCAGCTGTCAGTCAGACCCACACAAATTCACAACGCACAACGATGCCAGTCAGCAGGGAAAAGAAAAGTATATAATTCATTGGCACTTTCCTGTCTGACACTCACTAGGCCAATTGGTTGCCCAACTTTCCGGTGATTTGCAGCCAAATTGTTATAAAAAAATTTGATAAATTAGATTTGTTGTCTATTTGGTCAACAACAGGTTCTCTAAACAGTAGATGGTGAGAGGGTGTCCTTCTCACTTTCTCTACAGTGCCTCCACAGAGGACATAAAGTATTAGGGCCACATGTATGAAAACAGTTTAGGTCTAAAACTCACTTTTTTCCCCATAGTAACCTATGGGCAAAAAAGTGAGTTTTAGACTATAACGGCAGACTGGGACAGGTGGTCCTCCACACAGGGGATCAGGCCACGTGTTGTAGGTGAATGGCGTCGCGACGGGAGAATAACAGAACCCACACAGGTGTTGAACTTCAGAAACTCCCACAGAATGGAGGGGCTGAACGTCCTTTATTTATACCCCTTGCAACAGGGTGTAACCACCAAGGAATGTGATTGGTTAACATATATTTCAAATGGTTTTTGATGAGTTCATAATATCAACTTGTAAAGCAAATTATGGCTACTGAGCAAATGTTACTACACGAGTATCTTATCTTATCTAAACACAAGGCTACTAGCTAGCGTAGTTTCACGAGTGCCAGCTAGTTTGGTAAGCAGCCAGGCGCCATCTTCTTGTTTGTGCATCCAGAAATTGTAAACACCTATAAGTATGATCTCTTTATCCGGGGGTCTTGCAATGGCACCTGGGGGAGACCGGCGACTCCTTCATCATAGACCTTAACCGTTTTCATACATGTGGCCCTGAGTCTCCCTCTATATGAGTGCATTGGAGATACTCTCTGTATGCTGGCTAATAGATGAGAGTTCTGAAGTGGAGACCTCCATTTATTAAGTTTTGTAATTTTGAGTATCTGAAAAGTAGACAACCATTTTAATGGAAATAACTTTCTGTTATCTGCTATCTTGTACGGTGTGCCATGTCTGACATGTTTGGCTTTGAGGATGTGGTATTCTGCTGTCTGACCAATTACAGGCATTCATAGTTAAAGCACATTCTGGTACCAAAATGGCAGAGCTCTTAACTTGAGTTCCTGGTACTGGACTTGTGCCTTATGATTTGGCAACAAATTGTCCACTGAGATACTGTCTTCTTATTTTGTATAATCCACTTTAAAGGGGTTTTATCGTTTCACCATTTGGCAGCCGTTTATACTGGTTGCTAAGCAGAGCTTGTGAAATGGAGGGCCGTATTTCTCCTCCCAGCAGGGAGTATCTTCACTCACTGCAGACACGCCCCAAAGTGTGCACATGAGAATTAATTCTGTGTGAGCCGGGGGAAGGCAGAGGTTCTCAGCTGTCGGAGACTAAGGAATCATTGGAAGTGAAACGCTAAGTGTAACTCCATAGTGTATATCGACATTTCTTACTTTCTCTACATACTTTGTAACTAAAATGAGCATTTGACTTTCAGGATGGGTGATTTTTTTTTGTCTGTCTCTCTTTCTCACACAGTGACATATCCTGCAGATTATTGCACCTCTGACCTCTACAGATGTGCAGAACAAAACTATATGCTTTATCTGTTTGTGTTTACATGGGACTACACAAGATCTCTATCTCTGCTGCAGGACCACTGATTGCTGTCAGTGAAAACAGCAAACCCTGCACGCATACGTCGCACCTACCACTGATTGCTGTCAGTGAAAAGCGCCAACCCCGCACGGATACGTCGCACCTACCATTGATTGCTGTCAGTGAAAAGAGCCAACCCCGCACGGTTACGTCGCACCTACCATTGATTGCTGTCAGTGAAAAGCGCCAACCCCGCACGGATACGTCGCACCTACCATTGATTGCTGTCAGTGAAAAGAGCCAACCCCGCACGCATACGTCAAAACTAGCAATGATTGCTGTCAGCGAAAAGAGCCAACCCCGCATGCATATGTCGCAACTACCACTGATTGCTGTCAGTGAAAAGAGCCAACCCCGCACGCATACATCGCACCTACCACTGATTGCTGTCAGTGAAAAAAGCAAACCCCGCACGCATATGTCGCACATACCACTGCTTCCTCTCACTGGAAACAGTCTCTCTCTCTCCACTTCCCCCTGCGCTTTCACATCCGCGACGTGTTTCATCCATCTCCCTCAGACGCGCATTCCCAATTACGACCAAAGGTGGGACCTGGGCATAACCCGACTTACTTCATTCCCGAGCACTAAGAAAACAGCCCGTTCTCCTAAACCATAGCACTTTGCTTATGGTAACCAAGGACAGACATGCTTACATTTTTGGTCCCCTCATTTTGAGCTATGATCTTAGTAACGACAAAACCCCTTTAACCCAGCCTGACAACATGCCGCCCCCATCAATATAGGAAACCACTTGCATGAACACCTGACCTATTTCTTCAATCCAACGAGCCAATGTTATCCATGAAATAATACTGGAAGAATCCTCCACCAAAGTCTCAAATGACTCAGGAATGTGTTCAGGAAAGAAGGGGCCCTATAAGTCAGGGGTGTCAAGCTAATTTTCACTGTGGGCCACCACAGCATTTTTGTTGCCCTCAAAGTGCCATTTGACGGTGGCCAGGTCCCTTGGTAGGGCTGTCAGAGCTGTGCCACCAACCTGTGAGTTCCACACCAGCTGTGTCTAAGCTCTTGGTAGCTACGTAAAAGAGTGTGGTGGGCCGGATTCGTCCATCGAACCTTGAGTTTGACATCTGTGCTATAGGTAAAAAATGAATTTGTGCAAGTGAAGAAGCATTTCAAGTACATTAGCCCTGGCTGACACTAAGCTGACTGTCCTGGCTGCCAAAAAGTGCCAAGTACTCTGGCCTTGACTCGGTTTGAGGAATAATTCTATCTTGATGGTACTATATGAGCTATACCACAGGCTCGATACAGTCCTGGAAGCTAGTAGTGACTGCTATGCTCACCATTAAATTATGGTCCCAAAATAACATTTTGTCCAAAGTTGTACCTAAAATTTATAATATTGGTGCCTTCTTATTTGGTAGAAGGGCTTTGCACCTCCTCAGGCAGCAGAGTCCAGGTGCAACTGCTGCCTCATTCTACTTACTGTGTGCTCTCCAATAATAAGGTTCCAATCAAGTAAACAATCATTAAAACTTTGTTCTTATAAAAGTAAGAAAACCCTTCTCGCTTAAAAAACTTCAAGTGTCAACGAAATGAAATTTTGATCCTAAACTTTAAAGACATCTATGAATTAGAATACATATTATAGAGCACTGTTTCAAGGCGAGGGAAATGGACGTGACATTGTGATTGAGGGAAGTGGGCGCAGATCAGTTATTTCCGTTGGACTTGTCTAAAATCTCATTTTGCTGTTTATAAATGGGAAGTTTCCAGTAATACGACTGTGGTGCTCCAGAAAATATATTTCTGCAATTCCCTTTTTTAAATTGCTTTCTAGCTATGTTCCTTGCAAAAGTTCATAGTATATATTTTCTCTAACACTCTCTCAACGTTAGTTACTGTAGAAAATGGTGGAAAGTTTGGAGTCCAAATAGCTCTCAACAGATCAATCTGGTTAAAGTTTTTGAATGGTTGTGTCAAAAAGTAATTAATCAACAGCAGAAGCTATTCCATAGTAAGAACATGTATATGTTCTCATTTTAAGATATTACTTCCTCTTCCAGTGCCCCTTTGGTGTAAAGCAATGGTTAAACACATGGACTTGGGGACAGAAAAATGACCACTAGACACCAGGAACCTGATATGATACAACTGGATCACCAAGGATTATACATTTCACTGTGTTTCCAGTTTCTTGAGGTTTGGAAATATTTTGTAACCAATTACAGATAACCTGATTATAAATTACACGAAACAAATACTGTTATCACTGGCACGAGAATTTCCCACAGGGAGTTTAAGAGATGAGACTTCCTACGATATCAGCTAACATAAAATGGACACGTGAAGAGAATGAGCTGTTGGAAAATGTTGTTTGCACAACTAAGACTTGTTGCAGGATAATTCAGTTGCAAAGCTATGCCCAAGAAATGCCCTATCTTGTCTTACAAGTCCCTTAAAGGGGTTTTGCCATGATCTAATGTTGACGTGGTATCCTCAAAAATGGGTATTTAATCACTTTTCTAAATATATGTGATTAAAAAAAAGTGTAGCCTGTGACAGCTGCAGCCTGGCTTAGATCCCCTTAGCTTCCTGACTGTTTACATTAGCTACGACCAGGAGCTGATCTCGCTACGCTTGCCTTGTTTGCACTTTTTATCTGATGGCAGGGCACATGAACGAGTTTTGAAGGGAGGGGGAGAACAAAGCCTGGGTATGCGGTCTAGAGAAGCCGCTGGTTGTAATGTAATTACCTGAGTTAACATGCGCAAGCTACCTGCTCCCCCCCCCCCCTCCCCTGCAGCAGTTTCTGAATGCTGCCTGCTTGGATCTTTATCTTCTCTCCTGAGCAGATAAGAGAGAGAAAACAAAACCTGAAGAGCTTGTGCACAATACAGTTATCCTCTGTGGTTTAGCCAAACAATGTTTGCTCAACTACAGATATGGAATATCAGCCTCGGGACTGTGCATGGGAGGTGGGGTGATGACCTCATGGAGGAGGCACTTGTTTTTTTAAACACAGAAACAAAAACACCCCTTTTTCAAGGCTCAAGAGGACAGTTCAGCCTGTTAGGTGAGGAAATTACTTTGTGGCAAAACCCCTTTAAGGTGCCATTGACTGCAGAGACACCATTTTAGAGGTTGTAAATGAAGTGAAAAAACTGGTCACTACTTTTCGCTTCCAAATTTGGGAGTAGCTCTGATGCAGTCTATAAGAAGAGATCAAGGGAACTGCAAGCATAGTATTATCTATGTATGTCATATTGCTATCCTGCCTTATGTAAACCTCCAATGGATCTACTATTAAACCCTCTACCCTTTATTGGTAATGACATGACTGATTCTGAACCAGTCTACACAGCAAAATAAGCTGCAGAAAGCAGCAAGTGTCCACTTCCTATGTATTCTCTAGTGACTGGTGTGGGTACTTGACTATCCAGCATATTTTTATAGATAGTAAATAACTGATTCTAAATTCAAATCCAAAATGAAATAAAATGATATGCTATGATAATGGTAAGGATGTTTTAAGGGTGCAAAAATATTTTGATGGAGAACTAGGATTTTCAAAACCGGCTCACAGAACAAATATAAATCCCAGTAAAAATTAACCTTTATTTGAATACATTAAAAGCTCAATAAATCCCCAAATTTTCTCAAAATATGTAGTTCTAGTACTCAATACCACTCCTATTTATACATCTCTAATGTCTCTTTTTCTAGCCAATTGGATTTTTCTTGTACCCTTGGATGTGCATTCTTGGATCTGCATCGTGGAAGGTCACATACTGGTGTATACTACAAAACCGTGAGTTTTTTAAAGACCTTTCAAGTAATGAACCTGATTTCATTTTTATGATAAATTGTGTTTTGTTTGTGATTAACACTGGCATAATCCTTGAGGTTTGGTAATATTTTTACCCTTGTAATTTATATGTTATGGTAATTAGATTAGAGATGTATAAATAGGAGTGGCTTTGAGTGCTAAACTACTATTCTGGAAAATTTGGGGATTTATTGGTTTTTTAAATATATTCAAATAAATTTTTTTGGGGTGCCTAAAATTTAATATATGGCTACAGGGTCTTTAAAAGGGTCCAACTGGAAATTGATTTTGTTGAATGAATTATATATTATATAAAATATATATATTATATATATATATAAATTTTTTATTTTTTATAAATATATACTATATTTTATAAATATATATATATATATATATATAAAACCCCCCAACCCCACTTATTAGGTACCCTGTCCCAAGGGGTCGTTAAAAAAATTTTAAATTTTTAATAACCAACACAGGCGGCAACTCAGTGCATTTAGGCATGTAAACATGGTCAAGACAATCTCCCGCATTCAAACCGGATCAGATGGTTGTTTTGGGGCCGAAGGGCTGGTTTGAGTTTTAGAAATGCGATCCCTGGGTTTTTCAGCACAAACCATCTCTAGGGTTTACAGGAAAGGGCCGAAAAGAAAAAAATCCAGTGAGCGGCAGCCTGTGGGGGGAAATGCCTTGTTGATGCCAGAGGTCAAAGGAGAATGGGCAGACTGGTTCAGCTGATGAAAAGGAACAGTGAACCCAAAAACCACCCGTTCAACCAAGTAGGCAGAAAAGATCTTGAACGCACGTACGGGGAAAATTTGAGGCAGTGGGCTACCGCAGAAGACCCCACCGGGGGGGCCATCCTTTCACTAAAAACAGGAAAAATGGGCCCAATTTGCCCAGCCATCAAATTGGAAGTAGAGATTGGAAAAAAAGTTTCCTGGTCTATGGTCTCGATTTCTGCGCGGCATTCGGATGGTAGGGGCAAAATTTTGGCGTCAACCAAAAATGAAAGCATGGATCCATCCTGCCCTTGTATCAACGGTTCAGGCTGGTGGTGGTGGTGTCATGGTGTGGGGAATATTTTCTTGGCACTCTTTGGGCCCCCTTGGTTTACCAATTGAGCATCGTTGCAACACCTTGTGGAATCTATGCCAGAAAAAATTGAGCAGTTCTGAAGGCAAAAGGGGTCCAACCCGTTACTACAGGGTGTACCTAATAAAGGGGCCCCGGTGAGGTGGGTATATATTAATATAATTTATTTATAAATTACATTCAACAAATCAACTTCCAGTTGGACCCTTCTTCAAGACAACCTGTAGCCATATATTAAATTTGAGGCACCCTTAAAACATTTATATATATATATCCTAAGAGGAAAGAATTTACAAGATATAAACCGTACACTGACTCACTTAAAAGAGAGCTTAAAATCAGCTTAGAGTCAAGTAATTTACGGTGTAAACACAATACATTTGTGTCTGGTATGTATATACAGTATGTATATATATATTCAGATATATTTATATAAAATATATATACATATACATACCATACACTCATATATTGTGTTTACACCGTAAATTACTTGACTCTAAGCTGATTTTAAGCTCTCCTTTAAGTGAGTCAGTGTACGGTTTATATCTTGTAAATTCTCTCTTCTTAGGATTAAGAAATAAATCAACTTGCACTATGTTAAGTTTTCCAGCCGTGTGGTTTATCTGGAAATCAAATTCTACTAATCTTATATTCCATCTGGCTTAATATATCCGCTAGATCAATTTTTAGCTTCAGTAAAGTTTAGGCATTTATCACTGGAACAACAAACTTTACTGAAGCCAAAGTCACGGTGTATCCCTGAAATAGTACAACAATAAAATTAAAAATGTTACATCAAGAAAACATTTAAAGCGGTTGTCTCACTACATTGATTCATCTTACCTCAGTCCTGTTTTCTGGGTTTCATTTTGAATTCAGGGGCGTGTTTACTGGCTTCTACTAGGCGGCAGTAAAAGCCAGGTCTGTAGCTATAGCAACCAGTGCTGGCAGCCTATCAGGAGAGATTGAATAGGTCTGTATCTATAGCGACCTGAGGAGCTGGTGCAGCCCATACAAGAGGGGATATTTAGGAATAGATAGGACACTGTTAATGTACATATATTGCAAAGTGACCTGTTTTTGCAAGATCTTTAACATAAAAAGCAATCTGTGTAGTGAGACAACCCCTTTAACTGTGATATATTAGAAATGTGTCCTGTACAAGACGTATTTATGTTACATTACGCTGGTGCTGACAGTCTATCTCCATATTATACTACTTACAGGGGCCAATAGGTCTTGGCACACAGGGGTGTAATTTCTACTATAACATCCGTAGAGGTTGTTAGGAAGCCTGTAGACTGAATTCATTCATTTTGGGCGACATGTATGTATTTTGGCACCAAGACACCAATTTTTTTGCATGCATTATTAGCGTAGAATGCACCTGAATCTATGAACCTGTTCTACTGCGGGTCATCGATTTAACGCTTTCTAGCTCCAAAACGACAAATCAGGGTCAGGTAAACCACTTTTAACTTGGTCTATCTGTTCCAGCAGTAATGCGCTCAGTTTTGCCGTCTTCCCATCATAAATGTGTAGAATCATACGGTTGTAGTGCACCCCACCTCCAGCACGCCCCCCGATCTCAGGCACATTACAAAGTGCCACGGGCGCCCGATAATTTTGGAGTGCGCCTGATAAATCTAGAGAACAGGGCTTGTTTTTGGGCTGAAAGGAGGCCAGACTACTGGTGCAGCCCCGTACATACATATCACCCTTGGTGTCTACATTCATTTTAAGGGTTTGGTCTGTTGTTTTAATTAATTTTAAGGTCTGAATAACTGTTTGGGTCTAGTCTAGAATCTGAATTAATTTTGGAGTCAGAATTTTTTTGATGTCTGGTCAAAGGTCTGAATTCTTTTTGGGGTCTGGTCTACAATATCCACTATTGACCCTAATTACCGGTGGCCACCTGTCAAGAGAGCCAATGATGCAGCGTTTCTATCATATGAGTAATATTATATAGAGTCTACCTTATCTTATGTGCTAGACATCTTAAGTGTATCCACTACATGAGTAACACTACATGGAGTTTATTTGTTCTTATGTATTTGATACCTAACTTAGTGTGTATTACATAAAGATAGCATTTAGTCTGTCAAATAGTCCCTGATGAACCCCAGTTATCGCATGGGGAAAAACGCGTAGGATAGAAAGATCGGGACAACGTATAAGTGACTATCTTTTCAAGGATACATATATTAAGTATTGAGATTTCTGGCTTTGGATAATTGTAGTTTTGATGTATATCTAGGTAAAGAGTGGATTTGAGCATTTTGGAAGCAATATATTTAGATATACCTTAGGTTCCTGTTAGGGTCGACCTTATCGGGGCGGTTACCCTACTTTTTTGATAGGTATGCTTTTTCTGGTAATTATGATGATGAGTAATATGTTTTAATATAGATATATTAAAGGTTAAGTTTCACGTAATTAGTAGGTAGATAACTCCTTTTTGTAGCCTGGATGCCGTCTGGTCTAGCCCAATTTCATATTTGGGTTTCAGCTCATTTGAATTTGGCGTCCGAATTAATTTTATGGTCTTGTCTAGTATCATGAAAACAATACACGATCACTACAAAGTTCAGCTGCGCTAATGCCCCACTATCACCGATGATCAATGGTGGAAGCAGAAAATGAATGGCCAACCATGTCAAATAAGAAAGCTGAACACTTACTCTAAAGATCACAGTAATTTCACAGAGTGCAGAGCAGAGAGCGTTGCTGCAGCTTCTGTAACTTATGTTCTAGGTAATGTTTGGGGTTCCAGGGATCAGTCCCCACTCAGGCTCAAATTGGCCCACAGAAAGGAGAAGGGAAACCCCTGGTGAGCCCCTGAACCTGGCAGGCTTGGGGCTGTTTTTCAGGAAGAAAAGCAGAGAAAGAAGGGCAGAAACCAAGAGTCATGTGTAGTCATGAACAGTAGCTGTTGGGTGGGCCCCAACAATCAACTTCACTGATGGACCCAGTGCCCCCAACATTCATACTTTTATGACTAGTGTAACAGACTGAAATAACCTTTACAAAGGGATTGTCTGGGATTAGATAAAGCATGTCTGCTTTTGTTCCTATACTCTGACACATCTGTCCATACCCTGTGGGCATCTTTAGACTTTAGATCAACTATATATATTGCGTTACTTTGCACCAAAACTCTACAGCAGAACTCTGCCACAGGTTGTCACAATGTAGGCCATGTCCTTGTGACGGACACTTTTAGCTTAAAAGTGTCTCAATCATATAATAACTGTGTCTTAAAGAGGATCTGTGAGGATCTCCTGAAAAATCTGGTTCAGTAACTTCTTGTATTCCCTGTGAAATAACAATTCTGGAGCATCTTCTCTTATAACTCGGGTTGTGCTGCTCCTCTGTTATTCCTTCTAGAAACGTAATACTGAATCTGTCAGCTGGGTGTTACCAACTGAGTCTGACAATGTCCAATCAGTGCTGACAGTGAGTTACCATTCAGTTTTTAACTCCAGCAAGCATCAGGGAGCGGGTTAACCTCCCCGGTGCTTTAACCCCTGCTCTGTCGGGTGATCGGGACACCCGGTGACCCGACAGAGCCCGGGGACCGGCTGCACAGTCAGCCCTGGGGACCCAGAGTAGCCCCAGAGCAGTCTGTGTAACAAGCCAGTGACCAGGACACACTGTGAGCTGCCGTGATCACTGCCTGTGTCGGACTGACACAGGTTATAATGTATTAGCATATTCATATATGCTAATACATTACTAAGTGTAAAAAAAAATCCCCTTCATGGGATTTAAAAAAAAAAACATAAAAAGTTTAAAAAAAATAAAAATAAAATAAAAATAAATATTTAATAAAAAAAAAGTGTGCATACATTACACACACAAAATAAACCCTACACATATTAGGTATCCACATGACTGTAATAACCTGTATAATTGATCTAACAAGTTATAAAGTGTGAAATGTGAATGGTGTAAAAAAAATGTAAAAAAAACACAATGTTTTTAAAAAAAATGAAAAAAAAAATGTCTGCAATTATTTATAAGTGAAATTATACTATTCCCCCATAAAGTACAACTTGTCTCGAATAAAACGAGGCCTCATACAACTGCGTCATTGAAAAAATAAAAAAGTTACAACTATTGAAACGCAAGGAGGCAAAAACTAAAAAAATGTTCTGGTCATTAACTACTTTTCAGGTGTGCGGCTTAAAGGGTTAAACAGATCTATCAGGAGATGTCACAGGTCCTCTTTAAACTAGATGTGTCAAACATGTCCCATATTTTGGCACATTTTATGCCAGATTTTCAACCATTGTAGTCAGTCTGCCTAGGTGCCTACAGTAGTATAAGCTTTACTTAAAGAGGTTCTCCAGGGCTATCTTTTTATTTATTATAGGGATGACAACTGTATTATATTAAACTTTGTAATTCATAGTTGTGCTGTGCAGAACCAGGCAAAGATCCCTCTGCTCCCTTTCCCCCTATTTCCTGCAAACCGCCTGACGTTCATTGATCACATGGCCTCAATGAATGTGTTTTGTCATCACTCAG
>JAODAL010062154.1:0-19903 GCA_025379985.1 Phyllomedusa bahiana | reverse complement strand
TACAAGGAAACCTGGAAACAAAGCACCCCAAAAGTTTGTTATGCAATTTTTTCCCAAAGTTCCCGGCAATATCTTATAGTGGGTTAAACTGCTTTTTGCTGCATGGCAGGAGCATACAAGGGAGGGAGCGCAAATTTGGCTTTTGGAACACAGATTTTGGTGGGACCATATCACATTTGCAGAGCCCCCAAAGTACCAGAACAGGTGAAACCTTCCAGAGGTCGCTCCATTGTGGATTCAACACCCCTCATGTATGTTATCTAAGGGTGTATTGCGCATTTTGGGTGCACAGGTGTTCCATAGTTTTTTTTAGCATTTTGACATGAAAATGGAGCACATTTCCATCATTGTTTTTGGGGCTTTATTTTTATAGCGTTCGCCATGTGGCATAAATGGCATGATAACTTTACTGTGTGGGTTGGTACAATTACAAGAAAATAAATTTTATATAGGTTTTTATATTTTATTACTTTTACACAATAGAAATGCGTTTAGAAAAAACAGTGCTTTTATGTCATCATAGTCTGAGAGCCATAACTTTTTTTTTTGGCAGGTTTGGAGCTGATTATGGGCTTGTTTTTTGCAGGATGAGTTGACGTTTTTATTGGTATCATTATGGGGTGCACATGACGCTTTGATCCCTTTTTTGATGCTTTGATCACTTTGAGGCGTTTTGAACAAAACACAGCAACCCTGGTAGTGTTTTATATTTTTACAGCAGATGATTTGACATTTTTATTTGTATCATTTTTGGGAGGACAAGTCTTTTTGATTGCTTTTAAATCTGTCTTTTGGAAAGTAGAGTGAAGAAAATACTGCAATCCTAGTAGTGTTTTTTATTTTTTGCAGCCCTCACTGTGCAGTATACAAGTTAGTTTTACTTTGTGGGTCGAGACGATACCCAATTTATATAGTTTTTTTATATTGAAGCGCTTTAAAAAAAAAAAAAATGTTTTATTGTGTAAAACAATATTTAGGCATCATTGTATTCTGATAGCTATAACTTTTTTATTTTTCTGTATACAGAACTGTGTAAGGGCTTTTCTTTGTGGGATGAACTGACCTTTTAATTGGCACCACTTTGGCATTTATTTGAGTTTTTGATTGCTTTTTATTACCTATTATGTGCTGCGGGCTGAAAAAAAATTGCAATTTTGTGATAGTTTTTTTTCTTTTTTAAACGTGCGGGTTAATTAACATGACAGATTTATAGGGTGGATCGTTACGCACGCGGAGATACCAAATATGTGTACTTTATTTATTTTTTAATCTTTTTGGGGCGATTGATGTTTGTAAAGGGGAAAAGGGCGGTGTATGTGTTTTTATTTTATTTTTTATATTTGTGTTTTACTGTTTTTTTCCCTTTTTTTACTTTTCACATTTTTCCTCATAGGGGAATAGTATGAGTGATCTTCAGATCACTCATACAATTGACACCAATAAAGAGCAGCACTACATTGTATACCGTCCAGGCTGCCTGGTAGGAGACAGCAGCTGCATGATCAGGCGGCTGCTGCGCCGACTGAGACACAGAAGGAGCTCGTGCCTTCTGTGTCTCACTTAGCTATTGCGATCGCTATATCGCGATAACTAAGGGGTTAATCCCCCCTCCCCCTCCCCCCGAGTGATCTCTGATCGGGGCCGATGCTACGGGATGTCAGCTGTAATATATATGCATATGTCCAAGGTCGTTAAGGGGTTAATATCGTTATTCCAGCGGTTTCTTCCAGTGTCATTTTTTAAATCTGACGTGTCACTTTATGTGAGAATAACTTTTTGACATTTTTACCTATCCAATTGATTCAGAGATTGCTTTTTCGTGACACATTGTGGTCTAGGTTAGTAAGAAATTTTGGTCCATACAATCCTTGTTTTCAAACTTCAAAAATTTCTGCATGTGAGATAGTAATTCTACTTAAAATAGTTTAGAACTAGCATCTACCATATGACAACTGTAAGGTTGGCATCCCTTTTTTAAATGTTTTTTTTTTTACCACATTAGGGGGCTTAGAAATTTAGTAGTCATTTTCACATTTTCAAGAAAATTTGCAAAATAGATGTTTTTCAGGGCCCAATCCAGTTCTGACCTGGCTTTGAGGGGTCTGTATGTTAGATACCCCCCACAAATGACTCCATCTAAGAAACTACACCTGTTAAAGTATTCAAAACAGCAATTAGGAACTGTATTAACCCATTAAGTATGTCACAGAAATTAAAGCAAAGTGGAGGTGAAATTTAAAAAAATATCAAAATTTCACTTTAGTAGCAGATTTTCAATTTTTATCCATAATCCACTGGAATACAGTAGATGTGACCAGTTAAATGAAACTCAACATTGATTCCCCAGATTTTGCCATTTTTAGAGATATCCAATATGTGGCCCGAGTGCACTATTTGGCTCAACCACAAGCTTCAGAGTAGGAGGAGCACCTACCGGACTCTGGGGTCTCATTTTCAATATTATTTTATTTAGGCGCCATTACAGGTTTGCTGACTCCCTAAGGTACTAAAACTTAATTAACACCCCTAAAAAGACCTCACATTGGAGACTACACCCCTTAAGGAATATATCCAGGGGTGCAGTAAGTTTATCGACCCCACAGGTGTTTCACTAATTCTTTTAACAAACTGCAATTTTAGCTTAAAATGTTTCATTTTTATAAGGAATCCTGGAAATAAAGCATCCCAAAATTTCTTCGGCAATACCCTACATGTTAGTGTAAACTGCTGTTTGGGCGCATGGCAGGGCGTACAAGAGAGAGAGCACTATTTGGCTTTTGGAACGCAGATTTTGGTGGGTAGCAGAGCAGGTGAAACCTTTCAGAAGTTGCCCCATTTTGGTTTCAACACCCCTCATGGATCTCATCTAGAGGTGTATTGTGCATTTTGGGCACACAGGTGTTCCATAGTGTTTTCAGCACTGGGCCATGAAAATGTTGGGAAAAAACGTAGTTCAGTCATTGTTTTTTGGGCTTCATCCCGTACGGGATAAATGACAAGATAACTTTACCATGCGGGTCACTAAAATTGCAATGCTATAAATTTTATATCATTTTTTATGTTTTACTATTTTTACACAATAGAAATGCGTTTATAAAAAATTGCGTTTTGCGTTGTCATAGTGTGACAGCCATAACTTTTTAATTTTTCTGTATATGGAGCTGAGTATGGGCTTGTTTTTTGCAGGATGAGTTGATGTTTTCATTTTTTCCATTATGGGGGGCATATGATGCTTTGATCACTTTTTATTAAGGTTTTTGTGCGGTGTTTTGAACAAAATACAGCATTCCTGGTAGTGTTTTTTATTTTTATTTTTTACAACGGTCACCGTGTGGTATACATGACATGCTTACTTTACTCAGCAGGTCAATATGATTACAGCGATACCCAATTTGTATTTTTTTTTATGTTTTACTGCTTTTACACAATAAAAACACTTTTATTCAAAAAGGAAAACACGTTTTTGCATCGCCGCAGTCTGAGAGCCATAACCTTTTTATTTTTCTATGTACGGAGCTGTATAGCAGCTTGTTTTTTGTGGGATGATTTGACTTTTTATTGGTATCATTTTTGGGGGACAAGACTTTTTGACCGGTTTTAAATCTGTTTTTTGGAAGGCAGGGTGAAGAAAATACTGCAATCCTAGTAGTGTTTTTTTTATTTTTAACAGCCCTCACAGTGCAGTATACATGACAAGTTAGTTTTACTCTGTGGGTTGGTACGATTAAGGTGATTTATATATTTTTTTTATGTTGAAGCGAAAAAAATTTTTTTATTGTGTAAAACAATATTTATGCTTCGCTATCTTCTGATAGCCATAACTTTTTTATTTTTCCGTATACAGAGCTATATAAGAGTTTTTTTTGTGTGGGATAAACTGATGTTTTACTTGGTACCACTTTGGTGTTTATATAAGTTTTTGATTGCTTTTTGTGCCATTTTATTGCTGGCGGATAAAAAAAATCAAAAATTCTGTTTTTTTTTTTCTTTTTTTTACGTCGGTCACCATGCGGCTTAATTAACATGACAGATTTAGAGGGCATATCGTTACACATGCAGTGATAACTAAATATGTGTACTTTATTTATTTTTGATCTTTTTTTGGAGGATTGCCGTTTGCAAAGTGGAAAAGGGCGGTGTACATGTTTTGATTTTATTTTAGTTTTACATTTTTTTTTTTTTACTTTTTTTTTACTTTTTCACATTTTTTTCAATTTTTCCTATTGGGGATTTGTATCAGTGGTCTCCATGGCGCCTGTCACTCATCATGCCCGGCAATGCCCACAATGCATTGCTGTCTTTCCCTTACCTGCGGAGAAATAAGCATTCGACAGCTAAAGTTAACACCTGCGGGGTTTAAATGGATTTCTCATAAGAGAAGGGCGAATTTCTCAAAATTTGATTTGGGATTTTGCCGAATTTTCCGACAAAATTTTTTGGGGCCGAATTGCTTCGGGGCAAACGCGTTAAAAAAAAAGCTGTTTCCAGGGTGCACAGAGCCGCGGGTGCTGTAGAAAGTTGTGGCCCTGCTTAAAATGCAAAGGAGCTTGGTTTGGTCTTCATACAATGTTGTGTTTTAGTATGACAACGATATGGCCCCCCCGTTCGCTTCACTATAAAATTTCCCTGGGCACTTAAGAGGGGCCCAAAAAATGACTAAAAAACTGAAGCAAAAGTAGCCTTAAAGTCATGCAAAGGGGAAAACTGGGAAAAAAAAAGCTGATGGCTACGATCCTACCAAAAGCGTCAAAAAACACAGTAGTAGGTTACCTGAGCCAACCCAACGCCCGCCCGTAAGGGAGTCACAGCAGGAACACCCGGGGGCCCAGCATCCTTCCCTCTACCGGCCGTTTGACCACACACTAGGCATACACTTTCTCCCGATGACATCTGAAAAACCCAGCCAAGAGTCGGTGGGTTTGTCACACACAACCCCTTGTTGGCATGGCCGGGGGCAGGGGAGGGCTCCACCCGTCCCCAAAACCCCCTCTGTTTTTCGCTTCCCCCCACCGGGGAAATACTATGTGCTGTGGCCCTATCACCCCCCATACAGTGAGGACCAAATATTTGAGGACAGTGGCACAAAAAAGGGGGAAAAACTTCGCTGTTCTTGCGGAGCGGGAAAATTTTGATGGGGGAGTTTCAAATGGGGGTTTTGTTTTCAGCGTCAGGCTTTTACAGCGGGACCCAAAACCGTTGAGGAGGACAGAGGTGGCAAAAACTAACAATGTACCCATGCACATGGGACCGGGGAGAAGAGGGCGAGGCTGGACAATTATTCTGTGCCCATTAAACAAAGGGATAAATCCCCCCAAAACGAAATTCAGTCCACTCCATGCCTCCTTGTCCCCCTTTTTTCCCCGGGATGAAATGGGACCCACCCTCGACTACCCATTGTCCACTCTGGGAACATTTCCTTTTCTTACATTAAGTTTTAGGGACGGAGGAGAAGAAGGAGGTTTTGGGTGACAACAAAACTGGATTTGGAAAAATAAGAGTTAATTCTGGGGGCCGGAATGTAAAAATTTGGGTTTTTTATTACAACGGTGGTTTTGAAACCCTGGATGCTATCACTGACCCCCCAAAAGTGTACAAGGGCTTCATCATTACATTGGGAAAGAAGTGGGGGCTTGCGGTCACATGGCGCAGCCCCAATCGGTGTTGTCCAGGAGTCAGCCGGGGGCAGCAGGCGAGTTTGGGGGCCAAACAGCCACATTTAGACCACCCCCTTTCAGTCCCAAAAAAAGTACGGGACAGGGGACCCCCCGGGCGCGGCGGTAAAATCCCTGCAGCCTTTGGTGGAAAAAACACCCCACTCGCGGTGTGCCAGTTTTTTCTAAGACCCAGAGGGGCGAAACAGGGTAATGACAATCTGTGGCCCGAAAGTAACGCTGACCCGGGGGCCAACGTTTTTACCATGGCCCTGCATCAAAATCATCCGTTTCACCATACGGTTTTTCAGATGGGGGTCCATTCTCCCCAACAGTGTAGCCCCCCTGGCACGCCCCCCCTTCAGGCATCATGGCTTCACCCCTCTCCCAAAAGCAAACTCCCTTCTATTACATCACTACGGTCCAGATACTCCGCCCCCCTCCCCCTCAGGTCCCCACATCATTAAACGAGCATTCCAAGACACGATGCATCTACCTCCCAAGTGCAGAAGCGACCTGCTCAGCCCAAGTTGGTGGTATACAGTCCCTCCCTTTTCAGGGGGGACTCGCACCATTCAAAAAGGGCCAGAACTTCTTCAGGGGGTAACGCACGGGTAGTGCCCTCTGGCCACCGCAACGGTGGTAGCGGCCACCCCAGGGAGCGGGGTCAAAGTGGGCCCCCGGTTTTCACCGAGCCCCCCGAAAAGCGGGATGGACTTGCTGTGGCGGGAGTCTAAAATCGTACCCCACAGATTTGTTCGGTGGCACCCAAAGGTAAGCTGGTACAAAATAGTCAGCAGGCTCTAGTCAAAGGAGCAAAGGTCAGGGCGGGGCCGGGGGAGATTCGAGGTCAGGTAAGGCAGAAGGGCGTACACGGGCAGAAGGGAATTTGATGAACAGGAAAATTGATAAAAGGGGAAAAAATAATAACAGGGGGAAATTTATGAACGGGGGGAAATTGTTTAACAAATAAAAATATTTAAGGGGAAATTGATGAACAAGGGGAAATTAAATAAAAAGGAATAAATTTTTAACGGGGGGAAAATTTTATAAACGGGGGGAAAATTGATGAAAGGTAACGGGGGATGGCCTCCCTTTTTCCACCGGTAAACAGGGGGGGCCTCTCCTTTTTCCCCCTTTAACAGGGGGGCCCCCCCTTTTTTCCCCCTTTTAAAACAGGGGAGGGCCTCCCCTTTTAACCTTTTAAAGGGGGCCCTCCCCCTTTTCCACCTTCAGGAGGGCCCTCCCCTTTTTCCTCTTTTAAAGGGGGTCCCCCCCTTTCCCCCACCTTTAACAGGGGAGGACCTCCCCTTTTTCCCCTTTAACATTGGAGGGCCTCCCCTATTTCACCTTTAACAGGAAGGGGCCTCCCTTTTTTTCCACCTTTTAAAGGGAGGGCCTCCCTTTTTTTTCCACCTTTAACAGGGGGGGGGCCCCCCTTTTTTTCCACTTTAACAGGGGGGGGCCCCCCTTTTTCCCCCCTTTAACAGGGAGGGCCCCCCTTTTTTTTTCACCTTAACGGGGGAGGGCCCCCCTTTTTTTCCTTTAACAGGGGGGGGCCTCCCCTTTTTTCCCCCTTTTAACAGGGGAGGCCCCCCCCTTTTTTCCCCTTTTAACGGGGGACCCCCCTTTTTCATACAAAGCCAGTTTTGCAGCTGTCTTTTCTTTTTTTTTTTTCGAACCCTTTCCCGTTTTTTTCAAAATTCCCAAAAATGGCACAAAGCAAAAAAAGCATAAAACAATCCTGTAGTTAGGCCCCTTTCAGTTAAAATTCATAGCTGCTTTGAACAAAGTGTAATGCAAAACTGGTTTCAAACCACCATGTTTATACTTATGGGTTTGAATGTCACCTGTCCCCCAAAAGGGTTTTGGTATGCAAGGCTTACCGCTCGCCAAAAAACCTCCCATCCACTCCCCCCTTTAATACTGCAAGAACAGGGTAAGGCCCCATTTTCTTCGGCCAAATACGCTGGCTGCCCCCTCAAATTGTTCATCCAATTATAGGCGCGGGCCCCAACCACATAGTAGACTCTGGCTGGGGGAACCGGATGGGACAGAGGGGGGTTGGGGCAGGGACCGCTGACCCGCTACCGGCCCCTCCCAACTAAGGTTGTGTCTGACTCCACCAACTCTTGGCGGTTGTCAATGTCATCTGGGTGGAAGTGGATACCTAGAAACCAAAAAGAACCCTTGGTTGCGGGTTAGCTTATGGCCGCAAATTGACAGGGGCAGATTGGCCTCACCAGTAACCCCTGCTGCACTTCCCCTTCTGTGCTGCGACCTGGGCCTGCTCCAGAATGCTTGTGCCACCCACTGCAGGGAAGAGCCTGCCACCCTCTGTTACATACTGTTTTTTTCTAAAATGACAGCTTTTTTTTTAATGAAATATCTGTAAATGAAAATACACACCCTTATTTGACCCCCAAATGCCCCCCAAAACAAGCTTGGGAAAACCTTGTTTAAAAAATTTGCGCTCCACAAAGGGGGCAGGAAAAATTGACTTGTTGTGGTTTAAAAACACGTTATTTTACTAATGTAAAAGTACAAACAGGTTTAATTTAACCTCGAATGAATTTGCTAAAAATTTCTTCTTTGGCGGTGAAAAAAACCGTTTTTTTTATAAAACAATCAAAAAATATTTTTTTAACCCCTTGGGTTTAAAATTGCGCAAAAAAAAAATTGCTGCCAAAAAATACCAGTTGTAGCTGTAAAATGGGGTTTTTACGGAACACAACAACAAAAAACTTGAAATAACCTTCGGTTTTGAACTTGTTACAGGAAAAATTTTAAATTTTTGGGGCAGGAAAAAAACGTTTCTTTTAAAAGTACAACGCAAAAAAATATTAAACCCGTGGAGTAAATTTGCGAAAAGAAATACTGCCAACAATTACCACTTTAAGCGGTTAAAACGGCATGAATTTTAGGGAACACAACAACAAAAAACTTGTAATTAACCTTCGGATATGAATTAGCTACAGGCAAAATTTCTTCTTTGGCGGTGAAAAGGAACGTTTCTTTTAGTGACCACAACAGCAGGACAACGCTTAATTAACCCCGGGATCTAAATTGCGCAAAATTAATGAGCAACCAAAAAATGTGGTATTTGGATTGTAAAAACACTGTTTCTTTAACTGAATACAACAGGAACAGGCTTAGATAACCCTTGGATATTCAATGTGCTGTGAGCAGATAGCATTAAAATGTATATGCAGCTGCATTGGAAGCACACTGGACTTCAGTTCCAATACCCCACAAAATCAGAAATAGAACATTAAGAGAAGCAGTCTCTGAGACAAGCTGTGACATCACCAAAAATCGCTGTATAAAAAGGAGTTCTTTAGTAACAGCTATCATAAGCAGCCGCGGCAGCACCTTCCCTAATCAGTACAGTGAGAGCGGTATGAGCTCCCAGCGTCGCGCCCGGACTTATATAGTGCGGTGACGTCACAGAATCCCGACGGTCTCTGATTGGCTTCATCTCTGCACATGTCATGCAGGCTATGCCCTTCTTCCTCCCAGAGTGCTTTGCCCCATGTAACGCCATGTGCTCGCAGCCATTTTATCAATCAAAAGCACACTTCGTTCACCCGAAGTACCCCAAACTTCGACTTCGTTCAGAACCGAAGTTTTCGTGAAATTCTAAACGAATTCCACTTCGTTAGAATCAATTCGCCCATCTCTACTCACTACATGGATTCATCTTACCTCAGTCCTGTTTTCTTGTGTTTTTTTTTTAATTCAGTGTTCACTGGCTTTACTGGCATCTACTGGCCTGCAGTAATGAGCTGCTGAGGACACCAGGTCTGTGGCTATAGCAACCAGTGCTGGCAGCCTATCAGTAGTCGAACAGATCTGTAGCTATAGCGACCTGAGGAGCAAGGGGGCAAATCTAGGAATAGATAGGACACTGTTAATGGACAAATATTGCAAAGTGACTTGTTTTTGCAAGATCTTGAACATAAAAAGCAATCCTTGTAGTGAGTCAACCCCTTTAAATGTACATTAAATGCCAGGAAGGGGTTAATTAAGCATGTCTTTGCACAGGCTGACCTAGCGAAGATAATGATCAGCTGACACAAGCTGTCACATGGAGGATATTATGGCTGACAGGGACAGCTGACAGACAGCTACTTACTGTCTCAAAAACTTGAAGGTAGGAGAATTCTGAAAAACAAAAGGCCGAACTTACAAGAGTCTCAAATAGTCACAACCCAGAAGCAGCTACATAATAACATACAAATCTAACAGAGATGTCAGCTTCTTGAAATCATAATCCCCCCAATTAAGTTTGTCCTGGCTTTCCAAAGAATACCAGATATAATAAAATGAGGTAAAACAAATAGATTTTACAAGAAAGATGCTGCACACAGTTAATGATCACATTTTTGTTTTTGAATGAAGCTCATTTTAACATAGTACAATACACACAGTAAATGACCAACCTGAAATTGTATCATGTTATTGGTAGATCAGCAAATTTTTCCTGACTCTGTAGATCATGTTAGCGGGCCATTTTTAGAAGAAAGTTTAAAGAAAAAAGAAACTGGTATGAAAAAAAATTCAGAAGCATCCAAGGCAAAACACCCAAAGTCCAGCTTGGAGAGGTGGTGAATTAAATATTTCCTTCATGGGTATCTAAGCCTAAAATACAAAGCAACACAAACCAGGGAGAGAAGCGCTTATTCGTTTCAAACCAACGCTTATTTATAGCATACTTTATATTCTATGCACATACTTGACATGCCTTCCATGCAAGGAGACTGGGCAGCTGATGATCTAGTGGTGAGCTGCCTCTTACCTATCTTTGCTTTGTGTAACATACATATGAGCTATGACTTACTATGGATTATGGAATATGTCCCAGAGCCAATTAAGTCAACTGTTCAAGATAATTCCAGATGGCGAGGACAAACTATCGCCGGAAGTCTAAGTTGGCTCTTTACTAGACACAACACACCCCTTTGACTAGGAAATATGAACCGGGACAGGACCGGAGGGATTTCTAGGGTCTTCTTTGATCATGGTGAGGTTCCTGACGTGGACACTTTAATCAGGGTGACCACCCTGTTTTTATGTAGGTGAGGGCTGGTGTAGCTTTGTGATTAGGGCTTACTAGGACCTTTACACTGGTCCCGAACCTACTGACACCTTGCTTGTTCACTGTCTTGTGACGAGACATATGCTGTTATAGTACTGTACTTATTTTTTATTGTATTTATCTATTAAAAGTTATGTTTTAGGACTTTTCCCCCTTCATTTCCTGTCTCTCATTCCTAGACAATAGGAAAGAGCAGGACATTTCACTGTTCCTGCACAGGAGTTCAGGCTTTTTAGGTTTGGAAACTCAATGACATCTACACAAATTTCCATCCAGGTTGCAGGTCTTGCTTAATGGTATCCGCCACGTTACGTAAAATAAGCTCAGACAGAAGGAACTGTTAGACAGTTTGGACCAGGGGCGTAAAATACACAGGGTAGCTAGGGGTAGCAGTTTGATTACGGGGCAGCCGGTTTGCTGGGGGGCCTCAGCGGCCCAGGGGCAGCTGCTACCACCTCAAGAACTACCCCGTGATGCGCTCGGGGCCTGCCGGCAGTGAACATAACAGTTCACTGCGGGGCGGGTTGCAGAGCTACGGGGTCGGTCTGTGAAAGCCGAGGGGGGAGGGGGGGGGGGCGCCACCTCCGCACAGCCGCCAGAGGCTCCGCCCCCTTGCCTTCACAGAGGCTCTCTCCTTATATTGTTTGCACGTTCCGTGGACGCGCATTCAATGAGATGAAAGACGGAGCAGGGAGAGCTGTCGCGCTCCCTGCCACTGCCGTTATAGCTCAGCACGGCAGCGCGGCAGGAAGGAATGTGACATCATTGCGCCGCCTGCCGAGCTTCCTGTACCAGCCCAAGCCTAATGCAGCAGGCTTGGGGCTGGGAGGAGGACGGAGACGGTGGGGGGGGGGGGGGGCTTTTGGGGGGGATGCGCTGGCAGGTAAGTAATGAGTTACGGGGGGGGGGGGGCCCTGGGGGGGGGTGCCCTAAAGGTGGAAGGGGGGGGGATACACTACTATGGGGGCTCTAAAGGAATGGAAGGGGGGGGAGAATACCTACAGGGGGACTCTAAGGGAAGGGGCGGGAGAATACCTACAGGGGGGCTTAAAGGAAGGGAAGGGGGGTGGATTATACACAACAAGGGGGTCGATAAGGGAAGGGAAGGGGGGGGAAGTATTCCTACAAGGGGGTCTAAAGGAAGGAATAGAAAGGGGGGGAGATTACTTACAGATGAGGGCTCTAAAGGAAGGGAAGGGGGGGAGAATACCTACAGGGGGGCTCGAAGGGAAGAGAAGGGGCGGGGAGAATACCTACAAGGGGGCTCTAAAGGAAGGGAAGGGGGGGGGGGGGAAAACCTACAGGAGGGCTCTAAAGGAAGGAAAGGGGGGAGAATACCTACCGGAGGGCTAAAAAGGAAGGAAAGGGGGGAGAATACCTACAGGGGGGCTCGAAGGGAAGAGAAGGGGGGGGAGAATACCTACAAGGGGGCTTTAAAGAAAGGGGAAAGGGGGGGGGAGGAGAATACCTACAGGGGGGCCCTAAAGGACGGAAGAATGGGGGAGAATATCTAAGGGGGGCTCGAAGCGGTAAGAGAAGGGGGGGTATACCTACAAAGGGGGCCTCTAAAGAAGGGAAGGGGGGGATACCTACAGGGGGTCTCTAAGTGGAAGGGAAGGGGCGGGAGAAGACCTACAGGAGAGGCTTAAGGGAAGGGAAGTGGGGGGAGGAATACCTAAAAGGGGGCTCTAAGGAGAAGGGGGGGGGAAATACCTACAGGGGCTCTAAAGGGAATGGGTAAGGGGGGCGAGTTTACCTTACACGGGGGGCTCTAAGGGAAGGGGGGGGAATACCTACAAGGGGGCTCGAAGGGAAGGGGGTGGAGAATACCTACAAGGGGGCTCTAAAGGAAGAGAAGGGGGGGGAGAATACCTACAGGGGGGCTCTAAAGGAAGGGCCGGGGGGAATACCTACAGGGGGGGCTCTAAGGGAAGGGGAGGGGGGAGGATACCTACAGGGGGGGCTCCTAAAGGAAGGGAGGGGGAATACCTACAGGGGGGCTCTAAGGGAAGGGGGGGGGAGAATACTACAGGGGCTCTAAAGGAACGGGAAAGGGTGGGGGAGAAAAACTACAGGGGGGCTCTATAGGAAGGGAAGGGGGGGGGGAGAATACCTCATACAGGGGGCTTCGAAGGGATAGGGGAAGGGGGGGAGAATACCTACAGGGGGGCTCTAAGGAAGGGAAGGGGGGGTGAGAATACCTACAGGGGGCTCTAAAGGAAGGGAAGGGGGGAGGAGAATACCTACAGGGGGGCTCTAAAGGAAGGGAATGGGGGAGAATACATACAGGGGGCTTCTAAAGGAAGGAAAATGGGGGGGAGAAATTCCTACAGGGGGGCTCGAAGGGAAGGGGGGGCGAATACCTACAGGGGGCTCTAAAGGAAGGGAGGAGCACTATACCTACAGGGGGCTCTAAGGAAGGGGGGGAGCACTATACCTACAGGGGGCTCTATAAGGTAGGGGGGGGGAGGGAGCATATACCTACAGGGGGCTCAAATGGAAAGGGGGAAGCCACTATACCTACAGGGGGCTCTAAAGGGGGGGAGAACTAATACACTCAGGGGGCCCTAATGGGGGGAGAGGAGAACTATATTGACTATAGGAGACCTAATGTTGGGGCTGGGGGAGAACTATGCCTACAGGGGGCTGTAATCTACAGGGGGGGGACTATTCTGCCTACCGGGGGCCCTAATCTACAGGCGGGGACTATTCTGCCTACACGGGGGCTCTAATCTACAGGGGGGACTATTCTGCCTACAAGGGGGCTATAATCTACAGGGGGGGGGGACTATTCTGCCTACAAGGGGGCTCTAATTTAAGGGGGGGGGGAACAATATTCTGCCAAAAGGGGGCTCTAATCTACAGGGGAGGAACTATTCTGCCTACAAGGGGCCCTATTCTACAGGGGGGAGGGGAACTCCTCATGCATCAATGGGGCTAATCTCAGAGGGCCCAATTCTACCTACAGGGGTGGCCTAAGTTACAGGGGGCCCCCATATACCTTACATGGAACCCCTAAGCTACTGCCCGGTGCCCCGAAGCTAACCTACATCTACCCAAGCTACCTAGCTACTGCCAGTGGGTGCTAAGCTAAGCTAGCTACCGCCGGGGGCTTCCGTTGTACATACATACCGACTGGGGGAGGCCCCATAATTACAAGGGGGGTTAATTCTTACCATTTGTGGCCATTATAAATGGGGAGAGTTTGTATCTGAGGGAGGGGGGGGCAGCATCAATTGGGAAAAATGATTAAAAAAGTGAGGAGTCTCAGGTAATTTGTGTTGTTAAATCTTCTACAAGGGAGACGTGGTCGATGGAGCAAGTCATCCTGAGGTTGACCGAATAGAGAAGAAGAGGGAAAGTTGGACGACTCCTCAGAAAGACGCCACCTAGTGAGGCCCTAAATGTAAGTAAAACTATTGGCAACACGCACCTGTGTACCTGGTAGCTACCACTATATGGGTCACAGTATGGAGTGTAATATACAGTCTGCAGAGCCTGTGTACACTAGTATATCCACTATTTGGTCACTATATTGCGGTGGTATTATTGGTCTTTGTGTACTGGATCAATATAGTGTAGGGGGGTATTATTCGGGTCACTTTGTGGTCATGTTCTGGCGGTATCATCAGGTTCCTATGTAATAGGGTTATTAGTAATGTTGGTCTTGGTATAGTGGATTTGTTTGGTAGCATTTATATGGTGTTAGGTATGTGAGTTTTTTACCCTTTGTATTATCTACATTATCTAACAGCATGTCCGGGTTTAAATGTTCATTGGTAGGGGGGGTGGGCAACGGGGGGGGGGGGGGGCCCAATCCAAAAGTTTGCTTTGGGGCCCTGGCTTCTCTGGTTACGCCCTGATTTATGGACTGCACTGAAACTTTTTACTGAACAGGTGGGTATAGTTTAAATTGATTTGGGACATTGCACTTATCCTTTGTCTATCTTAAAATTAAAGGGGTCGTCCAGTTTATTTAAAAATGAAATAAGATACTGCTGCCCAATTGAAAAAACTCATACTCACTTAGCTTCTCACGTCCATTCCAGCATTCGATCTTGGGCGCTTTACACGGTCTTCTGTTTTCTTCTTGTATCTGGCCAAACAGGACATCACTGCTGCAGCTGTGGCTTGCTTGGTGTGCCACTCCTTTACATCACCGTTCAGAGTGGTTCATCTCCAAACAGTTATGTAAGGGAGTTGCACATGACCACTGCAGACAGGATTTTGTATTGGACAGCAGTACCTTACTACTTTATTTTTAAGTAAACTTGACAACCCCCTTAACATCAAAAACTAGAAAAATAAAAAAGTGCATTGAGTATTCAAAATACAGTATATATAATGGTTAACTCCCAACAATCTTATAAGATCATAGCTAATTCCATTAAGCTGAAACCCATCCAATAATACCAGGTACCAGTGACTTTATCTCGTAGTTTGTCATTGTAGGCAAAGGCTTATTCCATATGCATGGAGTTGTGCATGTAAGGCTAGGTTCACACTACGTTTTTAACATATAGGGAACTTTTTTTTTCAAAACTTATTTGTTATTATGTATGTCTATGGTTTTTTAAATTTATATGTCAAACGTAGATGGGTATGTTAGAATACATTTGCATCCAGTTTTTTAGCAAAAAAGTATTCCTTTTTTTGTTAAAAGGATGTTCTATCATCGTGATGCTTTTTGATGAAAAACAGATACAAAATCGTATACATTTGAGGTATGCACATTTGGAGACGTCACTCACAGACTTCAATGCAAAAAAAACCCAGTATCATAGTATATACTTTTGTTTTGGAGGACAGAATAGCATAGTACACTATGCTTTTCTAAACCACAAAAAAAACTGTGTATGGACGCAAATGGAGTCAAACGTAGTCAAAACTATGCTCCCTTGACTTTACATTTGACCCATTATAGTCTATGGATATGACAAACTTACCATTCTAGTACTGTTTTTTGGCATCAAAACGTATACATTTGATGTAAGACATAAACGTAGTGTGAACCTGCCCTAAGTGAGAAATTCTAGGATTTCCAGTTGGGTCATTACTTGTCTCATAGCTTCTAAAAAGTTTCTCAACAATTTATTCTCAAATTTAACAATTGCTCTCCAAGGTAGGGATCACACAGGTCAAGTGTGCTGTGTTGTAAAGGTAAATACCTTTTCTTAAAAGGTTTGAATAGTTAAGCAAAACCACCAAATAAATTCTAATGTTTCTAGATCCTGTTTGCAACTCCAACAGGTGACATCTACGGAACAGAACATTTTGTTCATTTTTACTGGGTATTTATAACAACAGTATAAGGGTTTATTCTTCTTTCGTTGAACATAAAATACAACTCAAAAGAGGATATATAAATATAGCAAAATCCGCAATTAACACGAAAAAGTACAAATTCCCACACACCAAAAACGTTTTATATTAAATATAACTTTTAATGTTACTGTTTTAAAATAGATAGGAACAGTATATAAAACCCAAAGAAAATTCTCCACAAATGAACCACAGGGTATAATAATAAATAAAGGGACAAGAAGAAGGCCCCTGTATTAACCCAAAACTTAACCTATAGAAAATCACTGGGGAAAGAAACGGGGAAACCGCCCCAAAAAGGGCGACCCGACAGGAACCTAGTCCTAACCCCCACTTTTCCCTATAGAAACATGTCCCAACATGTTTCAGTGTCCCTTTGCACCCCTTTCAGGGGACTATTTAGGGAAAGTTCAAAAAAAGGTTACAGTAAAACTTCAGTAAAGAGATAATAAAGATTAAGGATGTATATTAAAAAAGATGTAAATCTCATTTTTATCCACCTAGTTTTGCCCAAAGAGCAAAAAACAAAAATTTATATTGCAACAAGTTACACATTGTTAGTCATAGTTAATACATCTCTAACACCACGGCTTTTCAGGCCAAACTTAAAGAGAGAAAAGTCACAGGTATTAGTTAGTAAACTGATAATAGTTGCTCCAGGCAAACTAATACCATCAAACCTGGGATCCCATGGATCAGGACTTCCCAGAGTTGTCGGTACGATTCCCCGACATCCAGTACGCGATGATAACGCGTCAGTAATTTACGGAGGGGCGTCCTAAATACCGCTAGTAGCCCTGATTCAATGCACGGCCCGACTGCCACAGAGCGCGTTAGGAAACCAAGCGACGTGACGTACTTCCCGGGATCGGCGCAGCGTCACAGGAAGAAGGGCGGCAACACAACGGAGCCGTAAACCAAGAGACCCAGATACACAAAAATGGGCAGCCGGATGCTCGTACGGACATAGTTTTGTATACCATGTTTTAATGGGCCCCCCAAAGAGAACTAGTTTGCTTAGACGGGTCCAAGTCCCAAGGCAATACAATATAGGACCCATTCCAAAATTACATGTATAAGGTATACGACCAACAGAACATGCCTCTCATATATTTTTCATAAGATGCACTGAACTTCTACAGTAGACCATTACTAAGATTACAAAAGGGAGGATTTAACCAAAATCAAATGAAACAGCAAAAGTCCAATCATTCATTAAGGCCCAGTAGAGCTGATGTCTTCAACCTGAAAAACCACTGCATTTCTCACTGTAACAAAAGTCTGTCCCAATTTCCACCACGGGAAGGGGGTCGTACCCTGTCAATTGCCATGAATTTAATACTCTTCACATCCCCACCATGTAGATTTTGTACATGGCGTGCCACAGGGGTGTCTTTATGATTTCTGATATCATTAAGGTGCTTGCCCACCCTCCTGCGGAATTCTCGGATCGTTTTCCCAATGTATTCAAGGCCACAGACACAAGTCCCCTTATAGATAACTCCTTTACTTCTACAATTCAGAAATTGTCTTATCTCAAAATCTTTATCCAGTACGTTACTATGAAAAAATTTCCCAGTTTGAATAGAGTCACATGCAACGCATCTGCTGCATTTAAACGAACCCATCAGGGGTTGGTTCAGCCATGTTTTGACAGGTTGAATTTCAAAGTGGCTATGTACCAGTCTTTCACGTAGATTTTTGCCACGTCTATAGGAGATATGTGGATAGTCACACCCACAACTTTTTTGAGGTCGCATCCAGTTTAAAGAATTTTCCCAATTTTTAGAGATAAGGAAACTTGGTGGAAATTGGGACAGACTTTTGTTACAGAGAGAAATGCAGTGGATTTTGAGGTTGAAGACCTCAGCTCCACTGGGCCTTAATGAACGATTGGACTTTTGCTGTTTCATTTGATTTTGGTTAAATCCTCCCTTTTGTAATCTTAGTAATGGTCTACTGTAGAAGTTCAGTGCATCTTATGAAAAATATATGAGAGCTATGTTATTTTGGTAGTATACCTTATACATGTAATTTTGGAATGGGTCTGTATTCTATGCTTGGTGACTTGGAGCCGCTATAACAAACTAGTTCTCTTTGGGCATTATACATAGTACTACATACTATGTCCGTACGAGCGATCCGGCTGCCCATTTTTGTGTATCTGGGTCGCTTGGTTACGGCTCCGCTGTGTTGCCGCCTCTTCCTGTGACGCTGCGCCGATGCCGGAAGTACGTCACGTCGCTTGGTTTCTAAGCGCGCTCTGTGGCAGTTCGGCGTGCATTGAATCACGGCTACTAGCGGTATTTAGGACGCGCTCCGTGAATTACTGACGCGTTATCATCGCGTCTGGATGTCGGGGATCGTACCGACAACTCTGGGAAGTCCTGACCATGGGATACCAGGTTTGATGGGTATTAGTTTGCCTGGAGCAACTATTATCAGTTACTAACGTATACCTGTGACTTTTCTCTCTTTAAGTTTGGCTGACAGCCGTGGTGTTGAGAGATGTATTAACTATGACTAACAATGTGTAACTGTGTTGCAATATAAAGATTTGGTTTTGCTCTTTGGGCATACTAGGTGGATATATGAGATTACATCTTGTTATATACTATCCTTAATCTTTATTAGTCTTTACTGAAGTTTTACTGTAACCTTTTTGACTTTTCCCTAAATAGTCCCCTGAGGAGGTGCAAGAGGGACACTGAAACATGTTGGGACATGCTTCTATAGGGATAGTGTGTGTTAGGGACTAGGTTCCTGTCGGGGTCGCCCTTTTTGGGGCGGTTTCCCCGTTTCTCCCTAGTGATTACTATAGGTCAAGTAGGGTTGTTACAGGGTGTGTTCAATTGTGGAGAATTTTCTTTGGGTTTATATACTGTGTCCTTATATATTTTAAACAGTAACATTAAAAGTTATATTTTAACATAACACGTTTTTTGGTGTGTGGGAATTTGTACTTTTTCGTGTTATTTGCGGATTTTGCTATATTTATATATCCGCTTTTGAGTTGTGTTTGTTGTGGATTTTTGTCATCCAGGTTATGGCAGGTTTTTTTGTCCGCAAGCATAGACCCTAACCAATATTTATCTGAGGTTAAAGATGTTTTTTCAGAGGAAGCTCTAGTACAAAAAAGATATATGCCATCCTTTAAGGCAGCTTTTCGAGATTTAACCAAGTTATACTAAGAACAGATTGCATTTTTTTGGGAGGTACAAAATTTAGAAACCTATATCAATAAGGGGATTGTGCCATGTGGGCTAAGGATTACACTTGCACCAGCTACTAGATGTAAAACATCGGCTTTCTTGAATAAATGGAAGAAATTAGCCACCTCAAGCTCACTTAATTTCATGCAGTTATTATTGGAGGAAGAAAAATCTAACCTTGAGATATTAAACAAAAAACTAAAGGAACAAATAGAGCTAACTAGAACTTTTCAACAAGAAAACTAGTTTAGTATTAAAGAAAAAAACTTCAGAGTACGATTGAAAGGTATCAATATTATATCAAAGAAAGGAAACACAGACAATTTTCAAGGGACATTAATGATTTCAAGGAGAATAAGGTGTATTCTGTCCTTGATAAAAACCCCAGGTGGGTACCAGAAACTGACCTCTCAACTACCGATACGGATCTCTCGGATTCAGAGAAGGGACCAAAGAATATTCGGGGTAGACCAAGAGGGAGAGGGAGATTATCCCGTAGGGGTTCAGGTCGTGGAAGAGAACAGCCTTTTTTAGGGGAGAGAGGCCCCTACCCTCTCAGAAATCGAAATCCCCAGTGAAATTAAAAGCTATGTGTAGAGAGACTTTTTATTCTTGCCCCT
>JAODAL010062153.1:0-19904 GCA_025379985.1 Phyllomedusa bahiana | reverse complement strand
CCCCCCCCCCAACCCTCTATCACTAATGTTGCACCTGACCTCAGCTTGTTTTTTTCCAGCTTTCGCTAGCATGACTTTATCAGGCTACATTCCCGCTTGAGTTTTTTGGTCAGTTTTGCCCTCTTAAGTGCCCAGGGAATTTTATAGTGAAGCGATTCTAAGAGCGGCGGCAGTCATGTGCGTGTCATACTAAAACACAACATTGTATGAAGACCAAACCAAGCGCCCTCTGCATATTTAAGCATGGCACAACGTTCTACAGCACCCTGCAGGCTCTGGGCAGCCTGGAAATAGCTGTTTTTTTAACGTGATTCGTGCCGAAGTAATTCGGACCGAAACGAATTTTGTCGGAAATTCGGCGAAGTGACCGAACCGAATTTTTGAGAAATTCGGCCATCTCTAGAAATTACTTAATCAAAAAACACTCCAATTCTCTGGGGCATTTTCACAGCTCAATGGCTGGACTAAACTGATTCCAGAAGCTGGCAACTCTGGCCTTTATGCTAACTAGAAAAAATTAGCAGGTGCAGCTAATTGCTTGAGCAAAAGCTCAAATAGCCCCAGTGCTAGGGGAACAATTAGATGGAAAACTGCACACCAACTTGACACCTGTTCACACCAGCATGCAGAAAAGCTGCAATATAATGCATAAGGAGATTGCACAAATGCAAAAATACCAACCACTCACACACTCTCACTGCATGAGGGGTGTCACGGCTGGTCCCGCGCCCCGCAAGTCGGGTTGCGGGCGCAGCCATAGCTCCCCTGTCTCCCCTGCTTCGGGGACGAGTGGTGCCGCGGTCCGCATGTCGAACCGCGGGCTGACTCGCTCCCCCGTGGTTACAAATTTACCTGGCCACGCTCCAGTCTCTTCTCATCCCTCAGCTGGCTGCTGTGCACGCTACCGCCCTCTAGAGATTTAAAGGGACAGCACGCCGGTAATTGGCCGGCCGCTGACCCTATATAATGGTACTGCCCACCACAGTTCCTCTATGTGTGCCCAGTGCCGTAGAGAAAGCGTTCCTAGTGCGTTCCTGACCTATCCGTGTTTCCGACCTCCTGCTACGTCCTCTGACCATGAACCGTTGCCGCCTGCCCTGACCTGCCTGCTTGTCCACGATTACGTCTACGTCTCACGATTCGGTACTACGCTCGCCCTTGGCTGCCACTGCAAGCAAGTCACGCCAGTGGAAGCGACCTGGTAGTTTCCCGCTGCAGCAAGTCCATCCCGCTTTGCGGCGGGCTCTGGTGAAATCCGGGTGCTACTTAGATTCCGCTCCCTGGTGCGGCTTACACCATTGCTTGTGGTGGTCCAGCGGATCCACTACCACCTGTTGTAACAGTTAGATCCGGCCATGGATCCTGCCAAGGTGCCTCTGCCCAGTGTCGCGGACCTATCTTCCACAGTCGCTCAGCAGTCGCAGCAGATTGCACAACAGGCCTAACAGCTGACTCAGCTCACCGCCATGATGCAGCAGCTCCTCGCCATCCAGCAGCAGCCGCAACCTCCGCCCGTGGCGGCCTCACCGCCGGCAGTCCCGTCGGCGACCGTGGGTCCCAAGTTCAGGCTGTCGTTACCATCCAAGTTCGAAGGGGATCCGAAACTCTGCATCACCCAGTGCTCAATGCACATCAAGCTGATGGCCGACCAATTTTCGACTGAGCGTTCTAAGGTGCCATTTTTCCTTAGCCTCCTCTCCGGTAAGGCCTTGGCTTGGGCCACGGCTCTCTGGGACAGGAATGATCCTATTACGGCTGATCTGCAGGTCTTCCTCCGTGAGTTTTGTAGGGTTTTTGAGGAACCGGCACGTGCGTCATCAGCTGAAACGGCACTTCTGAACCTTCGTCAGGAGGAATCGTCGGTTGGAGACTATGCCATCCAGTTCCGGAGCCTGATCTCAGAGCTAACCTGGAACAATTCCGCCTTTTGCGCCAACTTTAAGAAGGGTCTTTCCCGCAGGGTCAAAGATGCACTCGCTGCCAGAGACCTTCCGTCTTCTCTCAGTGATCTCATTCACTTGGCCATCAGTATAGACGTACGTTTTACGGAGAGACAGGGAGAACTTCGTCAGGAGCGCGATTCGGTACGACTCCCCCGTTTGCCCCGTCTGGGCCCGGTGTTTCAGAGGTCTCCGTTGCCGCTCCCTCAAGCTTCAGGGGAGGAACCCATGCAGGTGGACCAGACTCACTTGTCCGGGCAAGAGCTTGTGCCTTTATTGTGCCGGCTCAGATAATTTCCGAAGGGCCTGTCCTCGACGCCCTCAGCGTTCGGGAAACTCCCGCACCTAGGACACGTAGGAGAGGCATCCCTAGGTGCTACCTCTTCCTCTCCACGACTGACTATGCCGGTAGTGGTCACGACCGACATGGGAGTCTCATTCCAGGTGCCGGCTTTCCTGGACATCATCTATACTTCCCTGGTGTCTTGGTATCGTCTGCCGATGGTTCGCCTGGAGAGGCCACTCATGATATTTTCTGTCAGCGGTGAGCTCCTGAGAGACCCCATCCAGTATCTTACCAAGTCTGTCTCTTTCCAGGTGGTGGCCTTGCACAAGGAAAAGATTGCCTTTTACATACTGCCTCGTTCCTCCTCAGAGATCCTGTTGGGACTTCCGTGGCTGCAACGTCATGCTCCTACACTCAACTGGAAGACAGGTGAAGTTATGAGTTGGGGACCTGATTGCCAGATCCCCTGCCTGGTGGCACCTCGCCCGGTGCGTCTCGCTTCTCCGCAGTCGTCCCACAAGGCCCTGCCAGGTCTGACCGCGGAGTACCATGATTTTGCAGATGTCTTTTCGGAAAAAGAGGCTGAGTTGCTGCTGCCCCATCGGCCCTATGACTGCCCGATTGACCTCCTGCCCGGCACCAGTCCTCCCCGGGGTAGGGTGTATCCTTTGTCCGCACCTGAAACCCAGGCCATGTCGGCCTATATACAAGAGAACTTGCAGAAGGGCTTTATCCGTAAGTCCTCGTCTCCAGCCGGTGCCGGTTTCTTCTTTGTCAAGAAGAAGGACGGATCTCTTCGCCCCTTCATCGATTAAAGAGACCTTAATAAAATCACTGTGAAGAACCGTTATCCTTTGCCACTAATCTCGGAACTCTTCGACCGGCTCCGTGGAGCCAAGATCTTTTCTAAATTGGATTTGCGGGGAGCATATAATCTCATCAGGATCCGTGAAGGAGATGAGTGGAAGACGGCCTTCAACACTCGTGATGGGCACTTTGAATACTTGGTGATGCCGTTTGGTCTTTGCAACGCCCCGGCCGTCTTCCAGGAATTTGTTAATAACATCTTTAGGGACCTCCTCTACACTTGTGTCATTGTCTACCTGGATGACATCCTGATATTTTCGCCTGATCCGCAGACCCACCGCCTGCAGGTTCGCCAAGTACTGAGACGTCTCCGTAATAAACACCTGTACGCCAAACTGGAAAAATGTCTATTTCATCAAACAAGTCTACCGTTCCTGGGCTACATTGTCTCAGATAAAGGTCTGCGTATGGATTCTGCTAAGTTGTCGGCCGTTCTGCAGTGGCCTCAGCCTGTCGGTCTTCGGGCTATTCAGCGCTTCATGGGGTTCGCTAATTATTATAGGCAATTTATTCCCCATTTTTCCACACTGGTGGCACTGATGGTGGCGCTGACCAAGAAAAAAGCCAATCCCCGACTCTGGTCTCCGGCGGCCGAAAAAGCATTTACAGAACTAAAGTCTGCCTTTGCTTCTGCCATTGTTCTGTCTCGCCCAGATCCGGAGAAGCCTTTCTCGTTGGAAGTGGATGCCTCATCTGTGTGGGCAAGGGCGGTCCTCTTGCAAAAAGGACCTAGGGGAAAGACCTTCACGTGCGGATTCTTTTCTAAGATGTTCTCGCTGGCGGAGAAGAATTAAGCTATCGGGGATCGCTAATTATTGGCCATTAAGCTGGCACTGGAGGAGTGGCGCCATCTCCTAGAGGGGGCTCGTCACCTCATCGATGTATACACAGACCACAAGAACCTCCAGTATCTTCAGCGCAACGTCTTAACCCCCGGCAAGCTAGATGGTCTCTGTTCTTTTCTCGCTTTGACTTTCAAATTCACTTTCGCCCGGCAGACAAGAACATCAAGGCCGATGCGCTTTCCCACGCTTCTGATACTATTGGAGAAGAACCAGGTCTGCAGCATATAATACCCCCAGAACGTTTGATCCACGCCACCCCGCTGGATCTCCATCCCTTGCCCCTGTGCAAGACATACGAACGCCCGGCGCTCCGGAAGAGAATTCTCCAATGGGGTCATTGCTCTTGTATGGCAGGACATCCTGGGGCTCGGAAAACGTTCCAGTTAATCTCCCGTTTCTATTGGTGGCCAGCTCTTGCCAAGGACTCAAAAGATTTTGTGGAAGCCTGTATTACTTTTGCCCATAACAAGACTCTGTGGCAGTGCCCGCCTGGTTTACTTCTGCCCCTGCCGACTCCTGATTCTCCATGGTCACAGATTTCGATGGACTTCATCACCGATCTTCCACCTTCTGCGAGCAATACTGCAATCTGGGTGGTCGCGAACCGCTTTTCTAAAATGGCCTATTTTGTTCCGTTGCCTGGTCTGCCCACGGAGCTACAGCTCGCCACTCTCTTCTTTAAGCATATTTTTCTCCTACACGGCCTCCCACAACACATAGTCTTGGACCGGGTCCAGTTCGTTTCCAGGTTTTGGCGTGCTCTCTGTTCCCGACTTCAAGTGAAACTGGACTTTTCCTCAGCCTACCATCCTCAGTCCAACGGCCAGGTGGAGAGGATTAACCAGGTCCCTGGCACGTATTTACGCCACTTTGTTTCTGGCCGACAAAACGATTGGGCAAGTTTATTACCTTGGGCGGAGTTTTCGTACAATTCATTGGACTCCGAGTCGACTGGCTCCTTGCCTTTCTATGTGGTCTATGGGATACATCCCCACCCACCACTCCCCCTACCTACATCTTCCGAGGTGCCTGAGGTAGATTCCCTGGTCCGGGATATGACAGCCATTTGGGAACAGACCCACCAGTCCCTGCTGCATGCTGTTGTTCACATGAAGAACCAGGCGGACAAAAAAAAAAAAAGAGAAGACTTCGCCGACCTTCGTTCTAGGAAATAAAGTGTGGCTGTCCGCAAAGTACATCCGGCTCAAGATTCCCAGCTACAAACTGGGCCCACGCTTCTTGGGTCCATTCGAGGTCTTGGAACGAATTAATCCTGTGGCTTATAAGCTCCGGCTCCCTTCTACTATGCGAATCCCTATTGAAACCTGTGGTCCTTAATCGC
Organism: Phyllomedusa bahiana; assembly: GCA_025379985.1. Lineage (NCBI taxonomy): Eukaryota > Metazoa > Chordata > Amphibia > Anura > Hylidae > Phyllomedusa > Phyllomedusa bahiana. The sequence continues at coordinate 14,624 of JAODAL010062153.1, read as the reverse complement.
TTCTCTCAGAAAGTCGTCTCCTCCCCCCCTGAAGCGGAGGCCTCCAATGTGTTCGCAGTCAAGGAAATTCTGGCCATGACAACTATCAGAGGGAGGCGACATTGTCGACTGGGAAGGATTTGGGCCGGAGGACAGATCCTGGGTGCCGGAGGTCAACATCTTGGACCGTGACCTAGTGCAAAGATTTCTTTGTTCTAGAAAGAGGGGGAGGCTTAAGGGGGGGGGGTACTATCACAGCTGGTTCCGCGCCCTGTCTCCCCTGCTTCGGGGACGAGTGGTGCCGCGGTCCGCATGTCGGGCCGCGGGCTCACTTGCTCCCCCGTGGTTACAAACTTACCTGGCCATGCTCCGATCTCTTCTCATCCCTCGGCCGGCTGCTGTGTGCGCTTCCGCCCTCTAGGGTGCGCGTGCAGCAGCTCTCAGAGATTTAAAGGGACAACGCGCCGGTAATTGGCTAATTGCCGGCCGCTGACCCTTTATAACGGTACTGCCCCCGACAGTTCCTTGCCGGATCTATCTGTGCCCAGTGCCATAGAGAAAGCATTCCTAGTGCGTTTCCGACCTACTGCTATGTCCTCTGACCACGAACCGTTACCGCCTGCCCTCACGATTCGGTACCATGCTCGCCTTTGGCTGCCACTGCAAGCAAGTCACGCCAGTGCAAGCGACCTGGTAGTTTCCCGCCGCAGCAAATCCATCCCGCTTTGCGGCGGGCTCTGGTAAAAACCGGGTGCTACTTAGATTCCGCTCCCTGGTGTGGCTTACACCATCACTTGCGGTGGTCCAGCGGATCCACTACCACCTGTCATAATAGGGGGGTGATTGCTGGTACTACAATTGCATATAATAAGGCGATACAGAAGGGTGCCATAAATACAGATACGTGTGGTACACCATGCTGGCTCACAACCTATCAGTGACACCAATACTATTAGATTAGGAGGGCTGCCCAGCACTTTCTATGTGTCCAACACAAAACACAGGTAACCTTCGCTCCCCAGCACTATTAGGAAGATAAAAAATATGACATACTGGAAAAATGTTAAATATGAGGTATTAGTTGGTATGGGGGCCCTAATACATAAGCTCACAAGCCTCGTCACGGCTCCTCATGCTCCTCGTCACGGCTTCTCATGTCTTGTGGACATGAGGAGCCGTGACAAAGCTTGTGAGCTTGTGTATTGGGGCCCCCATACCAACTAATACCTCATATTTAACATTTTTCCAGTCATCAAGAGGCGGGGCCGTACTTTTCGGGGTGAATGATCTGCCTTCTGCAGGTACTTAGTGCAGGGTGACTGTCAGGAAAAGTTTATGGATTGTCCTCATTATCATCTGGATTGCATCATCAACTTACACAGGGATCATAATCAAGTAACCATGAGTCCCTTTTCTGTATGTGTGTTTCACTGCCATTTTCATTTGATGACCCTGTGTGATTATATGTTAAACATATACTAGCTTTTTTACTGGTTAGATATTTTGCTGGCTACCTGGGTTACATTAGGTACTATATTTTCAATTGGATATTTAATAAGTATCTTTTTAACAGGAGCTATATTTCTGTGACTTGTATATATCTTTTGCTCTTTGTTGTGGAAAAGGAATTTTTCTCTGTGATTTGTGTTCATAATATGGCAGAAATAATATGTTACCTTATTGAGTTATCGACATGTAGATGAAGGTAAATAAAACCATTGCCAAATATATTGCTGTTTTAATTTTGCTTTATTTCAGATTTAGAGCAATCACCTGAACATAAAGTATATATTTGTAACACTGGTTTGTAGCAATATATAATTTTTCAGTATATTGAAAGAAAGAAGAAATACATAGAAATATAAAACTATTGACTTTTTGAATGATTTTCTTTACTGTTATGAAAACATATAGGTAATCCTCAACACACCCACATAAGCTACAACCCAGGATGACAAGGTGGAAGCTTAAAACATCCTTCTTTAGCAGTGACCTGACAAACCTTCAAAGGTTGTTGCATAGATGGTATTCTTGTAAAATGAAATGTCTTACTTGTGAGATTTGTGTGCATCAAACTTCATCTGACTCTAATCTATCAGGAGTTCAGTGCTTTTATTTTCCTGACAGATAATAAATCTTTAATTTGAGTAACTTCATTTCTTCCTGTAAATCTAGTGTTATTGCTGTTTGGTGGGAATAGCAGATTACTTACAGATACAAAGACTTCAATGCCACAGAAATATTTCATTGCATTTCTTTATTTACAAAGATCCCATAGATTTAGAAAGCAAATTGTCATTTCCATTCTTTGAACACATTCTGTTTTCAGATGAGTTCACCTAGGTTCTAAACATAAGCCTTTCTCTGAACCAAGAAATGTATTTTATTTTATTTTTCTAATTCGTGCTTTTATTAGGTACAAAAATGAATAGTATAAATAATGGTTTTTCAGAAGTAGTGTACAGTGGTCACTGAAACACAAAATTGATTGATTCTGGGATGACCATTGTATGTTGAATCTATAATTCTATGGAAAGCTGGTAACTGGTTTCAAGGTCCCTGATTTCCTCTTGTAGAAGGGCATATAAGTGTAGAATGTGCACTGCTGCTCCATTTAAACTCTATCGGACTGCTAAAAATAGCTGGATTTCTCCAGTACACCTATAGACAGTGAATGGAGCAGCACTGTAGTCTGGGGTCTCTGGAGATCTTTACTCATGCTTGCTAGGGAGCAAGTTTACCAGAGGGAATCTTTAAATGAAGATTTCGGGTGGACACTCATACCTTATCCCCAACAGAAAACCATATACAAAAAAGACGCTTTATGTCACTCTTTTTCTTTTGAATGTTGTGGGCATTAACCAAGTTCTTCTGAACTTAGGCCAAGACTGTGGGCATTAACCCAGTTCTTCTGAACTTGGGCCTATATACCATCCACTCTACTGTGATCAGAAGTAGCACTAGACGATACATGTCTCGGGTGAAAACCATAATTGCAGAAAAACGTAGAAATACCAGACAAGCTACTATCCTGATAATGAATAGCGAATTCAACTAGAGATAAGTATTTTACACAATTTGCCTGCTTATCAGAGACATAACAACAATGTTTTTGTGTAATGGTTTGGTTCACCCTTTCCGTCTGCCCATTAGTCTCAAGGTGGTAGGAGGACAGGATGATACCCAGAGCCTTACAGAGAGCTCTCCAGAAATGGCAAACAAATTGAACCCCTCTGTCAGAAACGATATTCTCATGTAACCCATGCAGTTTTATGATGTGTTTGATAAAAATCTCTGCAAGCTTTTTAGACGACAGTAACCCCCTTAATGGAATCCAATGACAGATCTTATTAGAGCGATCCACTACCACCCAAATGACAGACTTGCCCTCAGAGGTAGGAAGATCAGTCATAAAATCCATGTAGATGTGAGGGTGCTCAGTTATCAGTAGAGGACAAAGTTCACCAGGAGGATGAGTTCTGGGGATCTTTTGCCCGAGCACAGACATCACGAGCTGCCACATTGGCCCCCACATCTCCAGCCACCAGTAGTAAATAAGTCTCTTTGTGCCAGACACTCCTGGATGTCCAGATAATACAGAATTATGTAATTCTTTTAATAATCGTAGCCAAAACTGAGTGGGGACCTTTTAAACTGGACAATTAGCAGGTATCATATCCTAGTGGGTCTTAATCACAGTGGCTAAATCAGGGGAAATGGCTGAAACAACAATTTCCTTGGACACAATTGGTAGCCGATCCTCCCAAGGTGAGGGACTGGCACAGAAGCTTCTAGATAACGTGTCAGCTTTCACATTCTTAAATTGTAGGTAACTACAAAGTTAAAGCAAGTAAGAAACAATGGCCAACGTGCCTGACATGGGTTCAACCTTTTAGCATTCTCTAAAAAGGTAAGGTTCTTATGATCAGTTAAGACCATGACTTGGTGTTTGGCACCTTCGAGGAAGTTGCGGCATTCCTCGAAAGCCCACTTAATAGCCAATAATTCTCGGTTCCCAACATCATAATTCCTCCATCAGAGGTGAATTTATGTGAAAAGAAGGCACAAGGGCGGAGATTAGTCATAGTAGCAGATCCCTGGGAGACGACAGCCCCTGTTCTGAACTCAGAAGCATCTATCTCAATGACGTATGGTTTGCTATGGTCCACTTGAACCAACACCGGAGCTGAGACAAAACACTGCTTAAGTTTTTCAAAAGCCTCTAAGGCCTCAGGTTGCCAGTTATTGATATTTACCCCCTTCTTTGCAATATCAGTCAATGGTCTTACTAGAACAGAAAAATTACAAATACATTTTCTATAATAAATAGCAAACCCTAGGAACAGCTGTAAGGCTTTCAGGGAGGAAGGGAGGACCCAATTGAGAATTGCCTGAACCTTACAAGGATCCATACGAAAGGAGTTTGTAGTCAAGATGCATCCCAGGAAAGGTAACTCCTGAATGCCGAAAACATATTTCTCGAGTTTGACAAACAAATTATTCTCCTTCAAGATCTGTAAGATTTGTTGTAACAGCACCCAATAAATTCTTGGAAAGTGTCTTTTACCAGGTTCTGGAAGACCGCAGGAGCATTGCATAGCCCAAAAGACATAACCAGATACTCGAAATGGCCCTCCGGGGTATTAAAAGCTGTTTTCCACTCATCCCCTCTTTGATACAAATAAGATTATTAGCCCCTCTTAAGACCAGCTTGGAAAACCACTTTGTTCCCTGGTTTGATTGAACAGATCAGGAATCAAAGGTAAGGGGTATTGGTATATTACTATTATATTATTATTTTATTGAGTTCCTAGTAATCAATACATGGACGGAGGCTTCCATCTTTATTGTTTACAAAGTAGAAGCCCGCACCCATAGGGGATAAAGAAAGACGGATATAGCTCTTCTGTAGACTTTCTGTGACGTATTGCTTCATGGCAAGTCTCTCCGAACCAGTGAGATTGTATATCCTGCCTTTAGGAAATTTCACTCCAGGTAACAGTTCAATGGCAGTTCAATGGCACAGTCATAGGATCTATGATGAGGTAATACTGTATCTCCAACTGTGCCTTGGAAAAAACCTGGGCAAAGTCACGAATGAAGGCAGGGATCTTGTCACGTACCCGTACGTAGAGGTGGATCCACTGGGCCACCGCAAGCGATGGTGTAAGCCACGCCAGGGAACGGAATCTCAGTAGGTCCCGGTTGTCACCAGAGCCGCCGCAAAGGGCTGGACTTGCTGCGGCGGAGAGTTCTACCAGGTTTTACCCCTGAGTGACTTGAGTGCGGTGACAGGCCGAGGTATAGCGTGGTGCAGGAATCGTCAGGCAGGCTCGTTAGTCGGGACAGCAGAAGGTCAGGGGCAGTCGGAACAGGTTCGTGGTCGTGGACGGCGCTAGGTCAGGCAGGCGGCAAGAAGCTGTCGAGGAACGAAGCTAATGGGTTACGGTTTACACGGTAAGTCTAGGGACACGGATAGTAACGCTTTCAAATAGGGAAATGGCACTAAAGATCCGGCAACGCACAGGAAGGGGCAGAATAAATAGAGGCAGTGCCGGCAATAGCCAATTACCGGTACACGGCCCTTTAAATCTACGTGCAGGTGCGGCGCGGCGCCGCAGATGTCGGGGCGCGCGCGGGGAGGCTGAGACAGCAACAAGGAGCGGGCCGGGTAAGTAAAGGAGGAGTCGGGCCGGGCGGGTGCATCGCGCCCACCGCCCGTCAAGCAGGTCGGCGGTGCCGCTTGTGCGGCGACACGGGTGCTGCCCGCGACCCGGGACGGGGTCGCGGGCCCCACCCGTTGACAGTAACCCCCCCTTCGGCTCCCCCTCTTTCTGGCCTGGAGGTATCTCTGTATTATGTCCCGACCCGAATATTGTTCTTGGCTCCGGACCTCTCCTGGGACCGAACCCTCAGTCAATGAGAAAAAACCCGCTTCCCTTGACGTCTTCATGTCTAGAATTCCTTTACGTAAAGACATCGGTGGTATCGCCTAAGGAGTGGAGGAGCAGTACCCGAGAGAAGCGATTACGGACGGACCGGTTTTAGAGGGAGACATGGAAGAGTTCGGGACCCTCATAGTGGGGGGAGGCGGAGCTTGTATGCTCTGGGTTAATGCGCTTGAGCACTCGATAGACCTCAGAAGGGGCCAGTTATAGGGCTGGGAACTTGAAACGTATCTTTTTGCGACAAAAACCACACCTTGTCACAGGGAAAGGTTGGCGGGGTCTTCGCTTTTTGTCGGCTTGAGCCCTTTTTAGTTTTTTTTTTATTTTTTTGTGAGGGGCGGGAGGCCAGGGTAGCGAATGGTGAGTCTGTCTCTGATAGCTGCAGGTCCTGGACCATGCTCTTTCCAAGCGGGACCTCCGAGGGCACAGAAAGGGGAGGGGTGGGCGGGAAGTCGCCGTAGACATTAAAGAAAAGGAGCAGCACCAGCAGGACTCCGAGTCCAATGAAGTTTTACGAAAACTCGGCCCAGGGCAACAAGCTGGACCAAATCATCCTGAGCGAGCAGGAGACAAAGTGGCGCTGGTAGCAACCTAGGGTTGGTTTACTCTCTTACCTGCCATTGGACTGGGGTGGTAGGCTCGAGAAAAAGTCCAGTTTCCTTTGTAGTTGGTTACAGAGGGAGCGCCAGAATCTGTACAAAATTGAACGCCACGGTCGAACACTATGTGTGAGGAGGCCCATACAGCCGAAAATATGAAGAAAAAATACGACTGGAAGGCGAGGAGCAGAGGGTAGGACCCGGCCGAGGAATAAAGTGGGGGGGACATCTTAGAAAAACGGTCAGTTAACCCCCAGATCACGGTGTTGCCAGCGGAGGGAGGAGATCGTGATAAAATACATGGCCACATGGGTACCAGGACAGCTGGGTATAGGTAGGAGGCAGGAGCAGACTGCCGCGTTTGAGACGAGGATGCCTTGTTCCGGGCAACAGGAAAGCGCAGGTGCCTCCCCGAACTCACCGAACATTCCTGGGCTAGGCTCGGCCACCAGTAGAATGAGCAGATGAGGAGCAGGACCTCTGCACTCCTGGGTGCCCCGCCATAGGGAGCAATTGACCCCATGACATATCCTCTTCCGAAGAGCGGGACGACGTATGTTTGCCGGGAGGAATGCGTTGTTGGGTTCTACTGGTGCGCAGAGATGAGCCATTCTGGAGGGATATGTGACGTGGAGTGGATCGTCCCCAGTCACATCCGAAGAACGGGAGAGGGCGTCGGCCTTGACATTTCGTTCTGCAGGGCGAAAATGAATAAGAAACAATTAAACCGGGAGAAGAAGAGAGACCAACGAGGCCTGGCGTGGATTTAAGAGTTGGCAGGGGTCTGGTGATACAGCAGATTTTTTATTGGTCGGTATAGATGTGACAGGGTGACGAGCCCCTCCAGGAGGTATCTCCATTCTTCAGTGCCAGTTGATGCCAGAAAATCACAGGTCGCCAATAGAGTAGTTCTCGCAGCAGAGAAAACTTTTAGAACAGACCCGCAAGTGAGGGTTTTGACTTTGGGCCTTTCTGGGTTGAGTATGGCCCCGGCCTACCGAGGAGGCGTCGACCTCGAGAAAAATGGTTGTTCAGTATCAGGCCGAGAGAGCACTGGCGAGAGGCGAAGGCACAATTTAACTTAGAGGAAGGCTTCCTCTGCCGCTGGTGGCAGAGCTTAGGATTTGCGTTCCTTCTTGGTTAAAAGCCATATGGGAGCACCAGCGAGGAAAAATGTGGTATAAATTTCCTGTATAGTTGGCGAACCCAGGAATCTTTGTATGGCTCGGAGGCCCTCGGGGCGCGGCCATGTAGGTGGCAGACAACTTCGCGGGGTCCATCTGTTAGGCCCTTGTCAGATAATGATGTAGCCGAGGAAGAAATGGTAGCTTTGTTGATGAAACTGGCACTTCTCAAGTTTGGCATAGAGGCGGTTGGCCCTTAGACGTTGAGGACTGGCGCACGTGAATTGATGGATACAAGTCGGGAGAGAAAACCAGATATCGTCAAGATACACACCACGCATGTGTACAGGAGGTGCCCGGAAGTTGTCATTGACGAATTCTGGGAAGACGGCCGGGGCATTGCAGAGCCCGAAGGGCATGACAAGGTATCGAAGTGCCCGTCGAGGGTGTTGAAATCGGTCTTCCATTCGTGCCCTCTCGAATCCGTATGAGGATTATAAGCCCCTCACAGGTCCAGATTAGTAAGATCTTGGCACCACGTAGACGATTCAAAAAGGTCCGTGAATCACCGGCAGGGGATAGCGGTTCTTTCCGTGGATCTTGTTGAGGCACTCGATAGTCTATGCAAGGACGCAGGCTTCCGTCTTCTTAGCACGAAGAAGAAACCCGGCCCAGCTGGAGAGGAGGACTTGCGGATAAACCCCCTCTGGAGATTTTCCTTGATATACGTGGACATAGCAAGGTTAGGTAACGACAGGGGGTAAACCCTGCCACGATGGAGAGACGTCCCGGGCAGGAAGTCAATAGGACAGTCGTATGGCGCGATGGGGGGCAACGTCTCAGCTTGCTTTCTACGGAGAAGGACGTCTGGAAGGCTTGGTATGGTGCAGGAAGGCCTGTCACGAGGTTTTGACGTCCCGAAGAAGCGGTAAGCACCAGGCGAGGTGCACCAAAACAGCGAGGACTGACACTCGAACCCAAACTCAGGACTTCGCTCGGACTGCCAATCGAGCACGGGAGCGTGGCGTTGCAGCCACGGGAGACCCAGGAGAATGGACGGAGGAGGAACGGGGTAGTACGTAGAACGCAAGCTCTACTTATGCAGACCCCTACTTGTAGGACCGGGGCTTCAGTTAGGAACCGGAATAGGGGTCCTTGAGAATCTATCCACTGACCGAGGATGAGTAGGGGCTTCTCCAGGCGGATCACACGGGAGGTTATGATGGGATACCAGACAGCGTCCAAGAACATTTCCGGCAGACCCAGTGTCGGATAGCAGCTACCTGAAACTGGGCCCAGGCCTAGTGCGACGATCACTGGCATGGTCAGGCGAAGAGGGGGCTTGCTCTCACCTAAGGACGCCTCTCCTAACGTATCCTAGGTGCGCCCGTTTCCGGACGCTGTGGGCGCAGTGGGCAGGATCTGCGGGAAATGGTCTGCACTGCCACAGTACAGACAAAGATTCTCTCACGTCTTTGGTTAGCTCAGTTGTAGAGGTGGGCCGATCCCCCTCCATGGCTCTTCGGCGTAGGTGGCGAGGGCGATGAGGCGGCCATTGAAATTATTGGCGGCCAGCACGAGCGAAGAGTCGGGGTCTAGTTGCTTCTCGTTCCTGCCGGAGTTCCTCCTGGTGCTCGATGAAACGGATTGGGGTCAATCGAGTGGGCCAGGGAGATATGGTTGCTCAAGGAAGACGGGAGATCCCGGGCAATAAAAGAGCATCCCTGATGCGGCTGGAGATGGCCCTTATTGAAGGTGGCTGTCAATGCCGCTTCATTCCACGATAACTCGGAGGCCAGAGTGCGGTATCGTATGGATAATCGCCTACAGATGAGCTCTTGGCGCAGATTTAGCAAGGCTGTTCGGCAGATGAAGCCCGGGATGGTTACTTGAAATCGCTCCTGAACTCGGTGAGGAATGAAGCCTGGTTAGCTGTGACCGGATCGTCCCTGTCCAGAAGGGGGTAGCCAAGCCAGGGCCTTTCCGGAGAGAAGGCTTAGCACGACGCCACCTTAGATCGTTCGGTAGGAAATTGGTTGCCATTAACTCAATATGCAGCGTAGCATTGGGTGATAAAGCCCCTGCAGGCTTGGAGTCCCCAATCGAATTTGGTCGGCATAGATAGACGGAGCCGTGGGCAGCGGTTGGAGCCGGAGCCGGGGGAGCAGCGGGTGCCACTGGGAGCGGGTTGTGTACTGCTGAACGGCCAGGAGCTGCTGCATCATGGCGGAGAGATGGCTGTGTTGCTGGGCTTGCTGAGCGAGAGTTGTAGACTTGCTGAGCCACAATGGCGGTTTGAGGTCAGCGTCATACGGCAGAGGCACACTTGCGGGATCCATGGCCGGATCTTACTGTCACGTACCCGTACGTAGAGGTGGATCCACTGGGCCACCGCACGCGATGGTGTACGCCACGCCAGGGAACGGCATCTAAGTAGGTCCCGGTTTACACCAGGCCCGCCGCAAAGCGGGTGATTGCTGCGGCTGGAGTTACCAGTCGTTACCCTGAGTGACTTGCTTGCGGTGACAGCCGAGGTATTGCGTGCGTGCACGAATCGTCAGGGCAGGCTGTAGTGGGAACAGGCAGAAGGTAGGGCAGGCGGAACAGGTTCGTGGTCGTGGATAGCGCTAGGTCAGGCAGGCGGCAAGACGCGTGGGTCGAGGAACGGAGCTAATGGTACGGTACCCTGGTAAGGTCAGGACTAGTGCAAGTAAACGCTTTCACATAGGCTAACTGGCACTTAAAGATCGGCAAGAGGCCCCAGGAAGGGGCAGGCTTAAATGGGGAGTGACCGGCAATAGCAATTACCAGGTACACTGGCCCTTTTAAATCTACAGTGCAGGGCGCGCGCTCAGAGGTCGGGGACGCGGCACCGGGAGGCTGAGACCGCAACAGGAGCGCGGCGGGTAGTAAGGAGGAGTCGGGCGGCCGGGTGAGGCGACCCCCGCCCGTCAAGCGGGCGGCGGTGCGCTCGTGCAGCGGCCTCGGGTGTGCCGCGCCTGACGGGGGTCGCGGGCGCACCGTGACTGGATCTGTTCTACTTCTGCATTACCAAGTACAATTTGGAAACATCTGTTAATACACTGTTTACCCCACCTAATTAATTATTGAGAATTGCAGTCAAGAACAGGGTTATGTTTCTGAAGCCAGGGTAACCCCAAAACAACATCAGCAGGTAACCCCTCCATAATATAAGAATATATTTTCTCACTATGTATTGAGTCCTACCAGCATCTAAAGCTCAGGAGTACAATGCTGGATATTGCCCTTAACCAATGGGGTAGAATCAATCGCCTCAACCTGCATGGAATCGGATAGAGACCTTCAGAGTAGGCCCAGACGCATAGTGAATGAAGCGTCCACAAAATTGGAAGCTGATCCTGGATTCAAAAAGGCACTCTCAGATCCACACATTGATAGGTCCGAAATTTTAACTGGGAGCAATAACTTTCTTGGTACAATAGGAATTACATGTTCGTCTAGGTGAGCTTCCTGCAAGTCACCTAGGTGCTGGATTTTTTTAGCTTAGTCTTCCTTTTGAGGCACAACGTGTTTAATGGTTTTCCCCCGCCCAGTGTAGCATAGTCCCTGTTAACGCGGGGAAGTGGATCCGTGGGCCACCGAAGCGATGGGGGGAAGCCCACCCAGGGAACGGATCAAAGTAAAACCCCCGGGTTTTCACCAGAGCCCGCCGCAAAGGGGGATGGACTTTGCGGCGGAGAAACACCAGGTCGTTTCCACTGGCGGGACTTGTTTCGGGGGAGCCCAAGGATAACGTGGTACAGAATCGTGGGGGAGGCGTGGTCAGGGGGCAGGGAATAGGTCGGGGAAGCGGGGAGGTTGTGGTCAGGAAAAAAGGGGCGAGACGGTTGGTCACGGTGAGGCAAACAAGGACAAGGCTTTCTCTAAAAGGGCCAGGGGCACTAAAGATCCGGCAGAGGACTGCCGGAGGGGGAGCCCAAAAATAGGGTCAGTGACCGGGAAACACCAATTACCGGGGCCTGGCCCTTTAAGAGAGGGGACTGGCGCCCGCCTTTTGGGGACGGGAGCGCGCCCGCGGCCGTGACGAGCGGCGGAGTCGGGGCGGGGTCAGGGAAGTGTTAGTACCGGGGGTGAGCGCGGCCAGGGGAGGGCCCGGACCGCACGCCATTGCCCGCGGCAACGAGACGGGGCCCCGGGGAGCGAGCGGACCCGCAGCCCGGGGATTTGGGGGCCCCGCTCTTTTAACCCCCTGGATGCAAAGGGAGGACCTACGGCTACATGCAGCAGCCACCGAAGAAGCCCCCACCTGCATAGGTTCCTCAGGGGGTATCTCAGCAACGGCAGACTCCGGGGCGGCAGTGGAACGGATCAGCGGAATTAAATGGGACAGCAGAGTAAACGTCTTTTCCTGACATCTCTCCCTGAAACATCTTTCCAGACGAACCGCCAGAGCCATAGCATCATCAAGTGTACCAGGGATAGGGTAGATAACCAACATGTCCTACACATTTCAGCTAATCCCAATCTAAACTGGCACCTAAGAGCTGGGTCGTTCCACCCAGATGGAACACAGCAGCGACGAAATTCAGAGCAATACTCCTCTACTGTCCTCTAACCCTGCCTCAAAGTAGTAAGCTGGGTCTCGGCCACATCCTCTCTATCAGGGTCATCAAAGAGTCAGCCGAAGGAGTAAAATAATCTGTCTACCAAAGACAATTCTAGTGAGTCAAGGGATAATGAGAATGTCCACTCCTGGGGAGACCCCTGGAGAAAGGATATGAAAATTCCCACTCTCAGCTCCTCATTACCTGAGGTATGTGGGCAGAGTCTAAAATACAAAGTATTCTCATTAATCCCATTTATTGTCCATTCTGGCACAAAATGGTTCTTCTACTGTAGAAAATAAGATCCTGATATGCCTCATCCCTTGGTTGTATCTGGGTCATTGCATAATTGTCCCAGATAACTGAGGAAATACTTTTTTATTGAGTTTTGTTTCTATTCTAAAAGCTTAAAAGATATGGTAAAATGTGCTTTTGGTGTTTTTTTATTGTGATATGACCATAAATATGATAAAATAAACAATATTTCTTTCAAATCAGATTTAGGACTGCACAAAGTTTTATAAATTTCTAGATACAAAGCCAGCACAAAAAGGACCCATTCCTCAGTTGTAGTATCTAAAAGGAGACTGAAGCATCTGTTCAAGAGTTTATTTTTTCACCAAGTTTTGACATTTTGGCCAGTTCACAACCTTTTTCAATTTTAACATAAGGCTGTGAATCAGGTAAAATGGTGCATGTGGGTAAGTGAAGACAAAAAAACTTGATTGTCTCATGCCGTAACTCTTTTTGAACAATATTACTTAGCATATGCTATGAATTGGACAAGCACTGTGCAATTTAATAGTGGGCAGTACATGGTCAGCCTTACCATTCTTTTTCTAGTTATATTGTTTATACTGTACTATTCTAAGAGAAGTACTACACTAAGATTAGTGAAGTGCAAGCTAACAGTAAGGCAGTTTACTCAACCAAAGTTTTTCCTAACATGGAAATAATTGCTTGAAATGAGTTAAAACTATATTTTTAAGGTAACTTCAGTACACAGGACAATCATTAACTGGCTTAATTAATTCAAGGACTTAGCATAGAAAATACTAAAACAAAACTGTAGTAATTGCAATTATTCTGTTAATCCCTTGAAATACTGGTAAGAAGCTAAAAGTATTGTAGGCTCGTAAAATAAAGAAAATAGCAGATGAAGTCCTAGAAGCTGTTGATTCTTCTTTCCCTACATCACTTATTAATATTTTATAGGCAGCACACATTGCTTGAAGCATTTTCAAACTCAGAAATTTGAAACTTTTAGTTAATTTTTTTTAATATATCAGTCTTATAACCATATATAGTTTGAACTCATTTAAAGGGGTTTTCGCACTACAAAGATTAGCTTTCATCATGCAGGGACAAGACTTTTTCCAAATACAATAGTCTTTTGATTTTACCTTGGTCAAGAGACATATTATCCGCTCTGAGTGCTTTTCACTGGTTACGATCATAATCTTCCTTCGTGACTACACATAGAGCAGGGAGTGATGTCACTATGGACAGAGTACCATGTAAGTCTATAGGTGAACCTTATCATGTGTATTGGCAACATCATGCACCACTAAACTGCCTCCAAGCCCATATAATGCAAATTCATCAATCAAATGGCACGGCTGCGGAATTACTGTAGTTTCATAGAAAGTCTTGTTTACTTTGTCAACATGGACAGAGCTCACTCCAGAGAAGACTTGTTATCTTCAACAAAATTAGCTTTTGTTTACAGATAAGAAATTGTTTTCACTCCTCAGAGCACTTGTATCCTAGTTTACTGAAGACTAAATCTCCTGCACTTATGTCTTTGTAATGTCTCCGCTAAATATAGAGAAGCTAAATATGCTAATTACTGCCTGGTGAGACAAAAGATGGAAAGAAGCTTGTGACTCAGTAAAAACAACAGAAAACCCCATTAAGCATTGCATCATGTGTATAGCCTGTGTGTTGGTATGCTAAGTTCCTACATATTTGTATTATGGACCCTTAAAAGGCACATTTCAGCACTACTGGTCGGCTCACAGCTAACTACAAGCTGACTATCCCAGAGAATTGGGAGGGTGGCACTTGCAACCGTTCTACCTATTTATTTCTTTGGGAATTCTGTATATAGCCAAGCACTAGTGTTGAGCGATTTTTATCGACAAAGTTGAAATCGGCAAGGTTTTTATGGTGATCGAAATTTTCAGATCATGCGATAATTAAGGTTAAAATCTGTGCATCATCTATTAAGATCGCGCCATTTTCGGCGCTTCCTGTCATTTTGGCGGCCAGCAAATCAGATTACAGAATAGAGCAGGGTGAGATGTGTTGCACGTCATACTGGGATGTGTATGGTTGCGATTGGTGGAAAAAACACATGACCTCTTTTAAAAATGAAAAACCTTTTTG